>MU385932.1:0-158033 GCA_022497145.1 Rostrohypoxylon terebratum | reverse complement strand
TTAAATTTTGAAGGTGGTGGTGATATTAAGGATTTGTCAAAAATGGTAAGTGGACCGCACCTGGTATGTGCGCATACTGGTATGTTAGCTTACCTCGTAGCTCGGTAACTAGGGCCGTTGAAATTTCACAATTTCCCCGATATGTAGGTGAACACAGGAGGTTATACTCAGTTCAAGGGCTTTTAAACGGGTTATAACTAACTTATCTACTCTCATTGGCAATTCAGATTGTCTTAAGGTTTTTTGCAACGATGTAAAGTTGAAGTCCCTTTTGATGAAGCTAGTAGGTACTGTCAGGTCAGACATTAGTTGTTAGGGGAGGTTTTATTGGCCACTGTATAACCCGGAAGTGAGATCTGGGGTAAACGCCATACTGTCATAGGCGTCCACCAGGTACGCCACCGAGCACCTCATCATACGTATCAGGTAAGGAAAATAAGTTTGAACCGGGCAACCACAAATAAAATGATGGCTCACGTTGTGACAGAGGAAATATGGTAAGTCTTATCTAAGACAGCAGCTCACTTCTCATAATTAGTGTGATTCGGACCCTGGGTACATGGGATCTACGTGAGGAAAGCGGAAGTTGTATAGGAAAGCAAAGACTCAAAAATCGAAAAGAAAAAATGGCAACTTAATAGTTAGGGGCTAAGTGATAAACATGGTGTGGCAAGTCCGACAGTTTTCTGCCATGGCTGCTATTGGCAAAGTCAGAAAAAAATGAACATTTCATGTCTCGAGACATGTAAGTCTATGTTGATGGATGGCAAGTATGCAGCCCCTATATACCTACTCTCACTCCACTTCAGCTAGCCCTAATCCAATAACATCGCGGATAGGCGTTTTGGCAGTCTAGTTAGCGCTGTTGCAAGCTATGATGACGGCACATGCAAGCTTATAGCACCCTGTATCCAATTGAAATGCAGCGTGCAAACACAAAGAGCGACCTAAAATTGGTGAGATTACCACAGCGATAGTGCACTAATGAGAAATAAGAAATGGTAATTAGAAGCATTTCCGCGGAACAAAAACAGTAATAGAGGATTTGGTATCTGTTCATATCAAGGCAACTTTATTATATATCCAGGGTTTATTCAATGCTGACATACGATTTATACTCGTCAGTACTACATTCATAAAAAAAATATGTGTGGGGGGGTTGTGGTAAGTCTCGAGTTATTTCTTGCGCAGTAGAAAATTAGGCGCTGTGAACAAGTGGCCAGCAGGATGATGGATGACCTTCCTTCGCCCTCTACGCTATCTAACATGATTCTCTACTCAATGGTTCTCTTATACTATCAAGCCCTACAGAAGAGAAGGGAAACTCCACGAGGGATAATATTTTTTTAAGATTGAGGCAAGTGGGACGCGGAATATTTATACCTATCCTTAGTTAGAAAGATTCCGGCTTGAGACGTTCGGGAGGACCAAAACCCGGACCTCGGAGCATACTGGCTTCGTGGACGCCGGTCCGGTCCACGAGGGTCGCGCTTCCAAGGGTTTGGCAGCGGTTATAAAACCGTCGTTTCATAAGATTTTCGCGCTGTTATATCAATATCAGGAGTAACCACTCGTATATTTAGAGTAATTAAAAATCTGTCCATGCCCTCACGATTTGCTTGGAATCATTATTCCGTCAGTTGTTTCTGCTCTCGAAGAGTTAGCTCCATAGAAGTTCGCCCGAGCGGGAAACAAGGATTTGATTGGTCATATCTAACTAGAAATTACTAGGATAAGTCAATAGTACACGACACAAACCCTCTT
Source organism: Rostrohypoxylon terebratum (assembly GCA_022497145.1). Lineage (NCBI taxonomy): Eukaryota > Fungi > Ascomycota > Sordariomycetes > Xylariales > Hypoxylaceae > Rostrohypoxylon > Rostrohypoxylon terebratum. The sequence continues at coordinate 156,269 of MU385932.1, read as the reverse complement.
TCTAATTCCCATAGTCAGATTAGTAGTTCAAAAAAGAAAATGAAAAGCCAATGGCGCGATACTTCTCTGTCCCAGTCTTCATAATTCGGGAAGCCCCAGGGCTAGCTTTTTAAAACCGCGACATGATAGGTGACATATTTCAGAGTAGTAGCTCTGTTACTGTATCCCGAGGTCGAGGTCTCGTGTTGACCTCATAATGCGCATGACTTAGCTGCTGCGCACTCGTTTCCATTATCTATGAGTCGTTACCCTTAGTCGAAGCGCCGCTTAGGTTTAGATATCAAGATCTTCTCTATGTCATGAACTTATTATTCTTTCTGCATTTATGGAGTCGCAGTCTGCCTCCGTTGTCGGTATGATGGCTGCTGCTAACAAGAAGAGACGGCGCACCACGAAGAAGCACGAGTAGACGCTAGGTATTTATACGTTTTCGACAGAACCTTGATGTTCGGTGTCGCCGCAATTTTCGCACGAATATTTCCGAGCTGAGAATTCCTTATAGCTACAAAATACGAATAAATATTCACGCAAGGACCATCGGATGGAAGAACGGGTCCACGAACACCATTTTTTGTAAATTGGTTATGAAGAATCTTCTTGAGCTCCAGCTCGATGCTTAGGAAAAGACTATCTATCTATATAGGTATATATATAGGGTTAGGGTTGGGGTTAGGGTTAGGGATACTGTGCAAAGGGTTCTAGGTTAAGCTACTAGGTAGCTTCCGCTATGAGACGCGGTATTTTATACCGGAGCCCCTTTATGTTTGGTTATCTAGGGATCCTCTGTCAAGCAACTCCTCCGCAGGCCGATCCCAGCTCTCTGGTTTCCAATTGGATCTTCATGGTATGTTTAACAATAGAGACATAAATTAATTGGGCATTGGCAAAGAGGTTCCTGCGATCAAATTAGTTCAATTATTTGGATTTTCAGTTGTTTATGTAAATAGAAATACATTTCATCTACTTTGACTATATGTCAAGGGTTAGGGTTAATACTGGGGCTGGGGTTAAGCTTACTTAGGGCTAGGGTTGAAGTTGCTCAAGGGCTGTCAAGGTTAGGGTTAAAACTGGCTCAGGGTTAGCGTCAGTCTTAACCCTAACCCTGGCCCAAACCCCATGTCCTGGATAGGTCCTTGTTGAGAAATTTATTCCTATCCCAATTCTTCTTATGAAATCCTTGGGATGAGATTTTATTATCACTAATTTCTTGAAAAAGTGATACAAGATTTGTTTCGATGCTAAAGGAACTTATCTTCGGTATAACTTAGGTGTAGTGACCAAGAGTGGTACCTGATAATATATTACATCCTATTGGCGGCATCCAAAAATACAGCAAAAAGAATCAAAGGGCTTGGATCACCTTTTAAAATAAAAACCTAGCCTTGATATTGTCAATCTAGGATAGCTATATTCTACTATGAAGCTTAGAAGAATGCCACGCTTAAGCATTATCTAGTCACTACTATGGGTATTAATACGCATCCTTATAAATAGAATTAAATAATACCTTGCGTGCCACAGAGAAGTAAAAGTAGGTTTCTGGGTATAAACTGTTCCTGGTGAAGAAAAGGTATGTATGGTTACGCAGCAAACCTAGGTAAGGTCGGGTAGGAAGGAAAGTGATGTCTGGAACTGGTCTGGGGACAACCAATACAATGTCACGAGGCGTGCATATGAGCCTAAGGAACAACTACGTTGTTATGCAAGGAATTTGAATTAAGTCCTAGCGGGATATGCGGGATATACCTATACTAACGCCCTTCTTTATCTTCTCCTAAGGGCGGAAGGCCATCCCTGAAGTTATCCGATCTCCACCTCTGACATGTGCCCATGATGCTGGGTCCAACTTCTGACTATGGAGCCATTACCTAGGTTACCTATGCAAAAATTTCCCAACAACCAACAACCAACAATTTAGTTCTTCTCGATTTTGCATTATATATTATCTCACACCTGGACCGTAGCGATTTAATTGATCATCGGGGGATTTGTTCCCACGAGATATATTTGATATAGAACGATTCTACTTGTTAACATACGTGCCTCCCATGGTACGTATTTCCCTGAAAGACGAAGAGGACATGGTCATTCTCCCACGATGAAAAAACACAAACGCTATGAAAGACTATCTATACATATTTCACAAAGAGCCTATGAACCTATTGCCACCAGGCCTATTTGAATACACGGGCGTTGAAGCTTTGGAGCCTCTACATGAGCCCCCTTATCCCAGCCGACTTCCTATCATAACGGTCAAGTTCGACATTTTGTTTCCTTACTTATTCAAGCAATCAAAAGTTCTCCTAACTCCCAAAGAAATCGTTGAACGGAACCACCACGATGGTTCTCTGTAAGGTTCGAGTATGGCTTAGTGGCGATAGGGATATTCTGTGCAGGGACTTAGCTAAGGTTACGGGCAAGATATAATCTTACGTACGAGATATTGATGCATGCGAAACCTTGTAAGACGTCCCGAATGCCTTAATCCATGTTTGTATCGTTTTCGCTATCTTCAAAAGCAAAAAGACGGACAAGATGCTGAAGATCGAGAGGACGACGACTGCCCCTGATCGTCCAAAGGGTAATGTGGGGAGTGGATCGTCAAGCATCGGTGATGAAGACATAGTGTGTAGCGCCGTAGACAGTGGCTTGTATTCTGATAATGAAAAACACAATTCGATGGTCTCACCGTGCTTTCTCGGTGTTGTTAATATATGAGTGCGTGGATTGCACGACTACCTGGGCGGGTGACGTTTCTTGACTCTCAATGGTCGCTAAACGCATGCGCCGCACATGGAGTTGTAATAGGATATGTGTCTTTCGCACTCTGCCTCGGCGCTGTCCAACAGTACAAGTCTCCATGTCCCAAATACCTACTTGTAAGTAAGGGTACTTTGTATACCTAAGCACTTGTAGCTACTAGGTACTAAATACCGGGTTGAGTAGGGTGGTCAGCTCACATCTCGTAATGCTGATTGGATCGCATTTATCAATGTATTGAAATTGAAGGAAGCCCGTCGAGCGAACCAATGCCAAAAGGTTGCCGGCCCCCATGTTACCATCTAGGCGGAGCCAACCCAAATACAACCGACCAACATTGAATCCATAGATTAGCTGGGTACAAGCCCCTATATATGGACCTAGACCGTTGGGTATTCTGCTCCAGATTCTATATGGCAAGGTACATGAATCAATCCATTTACCAGTTGCTATGTTTGAGTCGCACAAATACATGTTATAAATCTTCTGTTGAGTAAGATAGTGATATCTACCTGAGCTTCAAATCTCGGAAATATAACGAATATAGTGATACGCGACCATTAGGCAATGCTCACGAAAGTCATGGAACTTGAATCGATTCTAACGCAATGGCATTCTGCCTTCAAGGCATTGGCCTTGGTGGCGTCACTATTTGTGTTGCTACCTGCAGTAGTCTTGACAGTATCTACTATGTCTTTCAAAACCACTACGAACCAGAATAATGGCCAAAGGCAAATCCCCACTGTGCCCTATATGATACCGTTTCTTTACCATGCCGGCCCTCTGATTCGGAGTCCCGTCCAGTTTATAACGAACACATTGTAAAGTTATATCTTAAAAACATCATAGTCTTGTCACTCTAACTAGAAAATCAAGGGAGAATTATGGCTGGCAAAGACCACTGCGTGTCCGAGCTGGTTGGCTCGGGTTCACCATAATCGCCAACCCATCGTACATCCAGACGGTTTTCAAGTCCTCGAAGCAGTTGACGAGCAAACCTGCAGTCCTGCTATCTCTAAAATATCTCCTCAACTCCCCTGCCAGCTCAATCTCATTTTACGCTGCAGATAACTCGGGGATAGCATCGGTGCCTCGAAAGGGAAGCAATATCGAGCATCACAACAGAATCCACTTCCATCAGGCCCATACCGTCCAGGAATTCCTTTCGGGCCAGCACCTCACTCATCTAGGGAACCGATATTTGGACACTCTACAGCGCAATCTATCCTCCTTGTTTTCTACCGGTTCCAGCGACTGGATCGAGTATCCCGACCTGTACCACTTCCTCCAGACACATGCGATGAGGTCCGCCGTCGAAACCGTAATGGGGTCCAAGATATTCGAAATGAGTCCCACCCTCATCGATGACTTTTGGGAATTCGATGGCTCTGTCCCTCGATTGTTGCGGGGATTTCCCCGTTGGCTTATGCCTGGACCGTACAAGGCCCGAGACCGGCTGCACGACGCTATCAAGAAATGGCATGCCTATGCCCATGCCCATTCCGATTGTTCGAAGACTAGCAACGAGGACCCAGAGTGGGAACCGTATTTTGGCTCTAAACTGATTCGGGCGAGACAGAACTATCTCCTCAAAATGGAACCTATAAATGCGGATGCTCGAGCATCGGAGGACGTTGGACTCATGATGGCGTACGAAAGCCACCTCCTTGCCTCCTAATCAGAGCCCTTATCTCGGTTATGTGTGCTAATCGAACCATCAGGTCGAACGGGAATGCTGTTCCTTCTATTTTCTGGCTCATCTACGAAGCTCTTCGGGACCAGGACTTGCAGAAACGGATGCTGGCCGAGGTGACCTCGTGTACCGGGTCTGAGAAGCTCGATATTACGAAGCTCACCTCCCAGCCACTACTGCAGTCCGTCTATGCCGAGGTGCTCCGTCTTCGCATTGCCATCGGCATGACGCGGGTGAGCGAAACTGAATCCTTCAACCTGGACGGGTACCAGATCCAAGAGGGCGAGCCCCTGGTGATTTTCAGTCGGCCCGCCGCCTTCAACCAGGAGGTGTGGGCGCGTGTAGGACGACCAGCATCTGAAAGAGAGCCACTAGACGAGTTCTACGCCGAGAGATTCCTCGTGCCCAAAGGATCTTCTACGGGGAGTGGTCATCAGCAGAAGCAGGAGCAGGAGCACAAGACCAACCCATCCACCATGACGGCTCCTGCGTCATCTAACGAATACGAATTCTCGCTAGATGGGCTCGCCGGCTCCTGGATCCCCTACGGAGGTGGGCAGCGCATGTGTCCTGGACGGCACCTGGCAAAGGGGGAAATGATTGGGACGTTCGCCGTGCTGTTCACCCAGTACGACATCGAATTACTGGCACCCGACTCGCCCAAAGTCGAGTCGGACCTGAGATGGTTCCCTGCAGGTGCCCTCCCTCCTGTGAGTAAGGTGCCATTCAGGCTGAGGCCTAAGCAAAGGCAAATTTGAAAGAGGGTGGTCAGACGGAGTGTGTTGCGTGCTCGTAGTTCGTAGGGTCCTGTTGGGAATTACGATGTATCCATCTGTTATATTAGAGAAAAGTAGGATGAGCAAGAAAGAGTCAGTAATTCCTTTGGTACTACCTAGGATACCATCGAAATCATACCTAGGTGTATATATTATATATTGTAAGGATCCATGGATGGTTGAGTGATGGAGGAACGGAGAAGGTTTTGAAATGGATCTACCGTCTCACTAGTGCGTTGCCATCGCCCCACCACGGGTCCTTCCCGCCCCCACGTCACGGTCATACAGGGCTGTACAGGGGTAGGATGTAGGGTCCGGTCCCTCGGGTACGTACCTTGTACTTTTCAGGGTACCCCCCTGCCCCCTTGGCTCGATGCACGTCTAAGGCACATCGTACAGATACATAGGTCTAGAGCGTCCAGAGCGTCCTAGAGAGCCGTAAATACCCGACTTCATTTAAGGCTGCAGTTGGTACTGTTAGTACTGTTGGTAGTACAATACATACCTAGGTAGTGTTGGCAATAGATCTTGTTTGTACCTAGTACCTACTGTTGGTAGAACATTGAAGTCCCATATATAACGGCCAAAGATGGATGCTACCTGCGCCGCAAGCCTGCTCCAAACAACCTGCTGAAAACACATCGCGCCATTGATAACAGCTTTCCAAGCTTTCGATTCCCTTTCGATCGTTTAGACGGCATGCAGTACTATCTGAGTTATTGCTTGCGTGTGCACATTCCTGCCTCAAAAAGAATGCCGTTATAGCGGCGAGAAGTGTCCGCTACCTCTTGGTAGGGCTACCTGAAATGCATGGCAATCCAATACGAAACCTTTTCGTAGGGGTGTAGGGGAGAAGGGGAGAGGCACAGATTTTATATTGTCTGAATTGCATTCGTGAGCATTCGCCCGCTCGCCTCTGAGGGATAAGCGTTCTTCTTCCCTAGACCGACCATTATATAATCGTATATAGGCATACCCGTACGTCTCAGGCTACTGATGTTATCGCAAAACCTCTCTCGGCCGTTCATGCCCATCCCCAATCAGCCAGTGCCATACTAAGTTCGCTTGATTCTGAACCATGGATCTCTCCAATCTCCCCCCTTCGGCCTATGACAACCTCCCCGCCTTAACGCCTCCGCCGGGCGTCGTCCCCAACTTCGACAACCCCGAGTCTTTGGCTCCGGCGGGGAAGATCGTCTTCTGTGTCATGCTCCCTGTGATGGCTATCATCGTATATGTTCGCCTGTACACGAGAGTGTGTAGGACACGTGCAGTAGGCGCAGACGACTGTAAGAAACACGCCCGTTGTCTTCTTCCCCGTGTAGTAGGTAGCTAATCGAGATATGGTAGACCTATGCATCGCCGGTACAGTACGTGAATGCATGCGCAGACCCCGAATCTACAGATAGCTAATCGTTATAATTTTCCCTCCAGGCGGCTGTCATCTCCTATTGTGGTGTCGCTCTATCGCGTGAGTCAGACTGATATCATTGGTCACAGTCCACTGTACACAGTCTAACGATACATGGCCATAGTATTTGGAAAGGGATACCTTGGACCTCACCAATGGAACGTCCGGCTGATTGTCATCAACTTGGATTACATCCGAGTATGAAGAACCGCGTCTCATAGCCTTCCGCTGCTGTATACTACCCATCGACTAATTCGCCTCGTCTCTAGTGTTCGGTGGTTGTGACAGTTCTCTACGGTGCCGCCTCCATATTCATTAAGACGTCGCTTCTCGTGCAATACCTACGCATCTTCCGACCCTCCAAAATGGCGGCCATCATGATTTGGATGGGCATTGCGGTGATAACAGTCTTCTACCTCGCTGCCATCATCACGACGGTCGTCTCCTGCGACTTCTACAAGTGGCCGCCGACCTCCAACCCCATCGCATTCGCAGAACAACAGGCCAAAAGTGGATGCAATAGACCACAGCTGCGACTTTCTTCTGTTCAGGGGGTCTTCAGTACTGTCTCCGACGTTTACGTCTTGGCAGTTCCTACCCTACTGATTTCGAGTCTTCACCTGTCCGTGATGCGTCGCGTCGGCATTATTGCCCTCTTCCTCGTTGGTCTCATGTTGGTTCCCCTATTTGTCCGATACCCACGCGTTCATGAGGTTAACACTACGTTTTAGTGCGACCGGTTGTTCGATAGTCACTGTAGTCTTTCGTTTCGAGCAGCTGCATTCCAATGACTTCTCCTGGTATTCCTCAATCAACATGATCTTTGGGTATGGCTTCTATCTTCTCTCCTCTAACTTCAATTTTACGTATAAGATGACTAACATCATACCTAACATATAGGGGTGTAGAGTTGATTGCGGGCGTAACCTGCAGTTGTTTGCCGGTGGCCTTCGTCACCTTCAAAAGCGGCACGATAGCGTCCTGGACGGTGCTGAGTCGCTACGCCGGGACACTTCGCCACAGGCCCAGCGGCTCGTTTACCGCTCGTGGCGAGCAGAAGCTGATAGTAAGCGACAACGCTGTGAATGCGCATGCCGACTTACCAAAGATCCCCCGCGCGACCATCACGGGTCTGAGAAGCTTACTGCGGGGAACTCGCCAGGGTCAACCCACAGAATTATCCGAGTTGACGACCTATAACGAGCTCCAATCCATTGATGTGGATTACCATTCGCATCTCAAAAGTGATCAGTCTTCGGTTCCTCCTTCTTCGAGGGGTGGAGTGGCTAAGACCACAAGTTCCTAGGGCGCCAGGGATGAGTCGGACTTTTACCGAGTCTGTACCTTAAAGCGGAGCAGAGTGAATTTTTATGCTGTCGGCACTACAATTAATCGTATTGCCAAGATACACGATAACATGAAGGCTTAGATTCAAACTGATCAGGTACCTATCAAAGTATTTATGGAACTTTTGTGGCAGACGGATACGGGATTTTCAAACTTGGACATACCTAGAGCTTAGGAGGTAGATGAAAGAATATATCATGAACTCAGTAGTCGTATAGGTCTTAACTGAGAACTACGGTTCGTGAATCAGGTGTATATTATGATATAGCCTCGCTCTTTACGTGATATAAGCGTGAAAAACATTGTTGGAGTCAACGTGCAAGGATCTCCAAAGGCAGGTGAAAGTGAAATGACAAAGTGTAGTGTGTGATAGCATGTGAATGAATAAACCAATCTAATCGCCGCTATTTTTCTTTATTTACTAGTATGATTACACATTTTAAGGTTCATTTGGGCCGTGCCATCTTCACCTTCATCTTCATCCCGTCAACTGGCTTGGATGAGACCTGTCGTGTCTAAAATGTCGAGTTAGCAAGTGGCAAAAAGGGGTAGGAAGATTTGACTGCTTACATTATAGAGTTCTGATTGGACTTCATATCTTCCTTCCTTAGCTGCGGCCGGCAGACCGCTGCTATCCACCTTAATCTCACCGAGGCCAACCTTGGTAAAATCGTATCGACGGGCGATGATGGCGATGATGACACGTAACTCGATATTGGCAAACTCTTGTCCGATACAGCTACGAGGCCCACGCTCGAACGGCCTCCATGCGCTGGTAGGGATCTGGTGAGGAGACAGGTCCGTCTGGACCTTCTCGGTCGTCTCGTCGTATTGACCAAGCCACCGCTCTGGCACGAATAAATTGGCCGAGTCACCATATATCTCAGGGTCCCGGTGTATCAAAGTTTCGCAGTTGTAAATGATCATCCCATCAAGGCAATGTTCTTGGCCATCCGGTGCACGCACTGTGAGGCCACTTCCGGGTGGTGAGAGGCGCGCCGTTGCGGCCGGTGGATGCAACCGTAGCGTTTCTTTGATCACTGCTGAAATATACTTCATGTTGTGCAATGTATCTGGGCCTTCGGGCGAGAGAAGCCTAGCGCGCACTTCTGACACATCGGTGTCGGGTCCAAATATGTCATCGAGTTCGGCGCGGACAGCCTTCAGAGCATGTGGTGTAAGGGATAATTCGTAAAATGCCCACGCGAGCGCCGTGCTAGTAGTATCGTGACCAGCAAACAGGAACGTTTTGATCTGATTGCAGGCTTCGTCTAAAAGCTTTGGTCCAAGAGCTTCGGTATCTTGCAAGGTGAGCGAGAGAATGTTGCGAGCGTCGTTACTCTTGGCGCCTTGGTTGCGGCGAATCATAGCTTTCACTATAGTGTCAACGCGTTTCCCAAGGCGGCGGCGTTTCAGTATCGTGCGTGGTATTAGCCACCAAGGAAGATCGGCCTTGTCATCAGCGTAAGCACTAAGAAGCTCCCTGTAAATTCGAATGAGCTCACTCGAGCTTGACGGATTAACATGCTGGGCGTGAAGATCCTCGCCCATGACGACGGCACCAATGATGTCGAACGTTAGATTGACACCCAGAAGGACGAGCTGGAAATCACCACCGGTTTTTGCAAAGCCGTCCAGGCGCTCGATGAAACTGGAGGTCTTGTCGAGAATGCACGGTAAAAGTGTCATAAGGTACTGAGGCGCAAATCCAGGATTGTATCTCTTCCGAAGTGCCTTCCAGGGTTCGCCATGTAAGGTTAGAATGGACGTTGGACCAATTACAGGCTCTAAATATCCCATATCAGACTTAGGCGTGCTTGTTGGGTAGAGCTTGGAGGCTTTGGATATTTGCTCGGCAATTTCATGGCTACGAACAAGAACCATGGGACGATTTACCGGTCGAAGGTCCACTAACATCAGCGGCGGCCTTCCCAAGTCATTATTCATTTGTATGAAAATACTATCTGCTCTACACATTAGAATATAATGAAAATAAGCAGCAATGAAACTCTCTTGCCTGGGTGACGGTCTGCAGGGCCTTGGGCGAGATAGTCGCCCATATACTTCAGATGGCCTAGCAATAAGGAAGGGGGTAGCTGAGGAATGCCAGCATACTGCCGGAAGCGCGCGTACCGGAGCTTGGTGTACAGGTAAATGACGAGCAGTAATGAGGCCCCAAGCACTAGTGAATTGGACATTTTGAGGATATTACTGCCCCACGAAGGTGTGCAAGATGGTGGCAGGGTGGTCAGTGTCTAGCTAAGGTAAGAGAGTTGGATAGCTGGAGAGTTGAAGAGTCGAGAAGGGGAGGTAGGAGAGGAGAGGGGAATGGGAGAATTACGAGGAGGAAGTTTGTGCTGTTGTGAAATGTGAAATGTGAATTGTAAATTAGGAGCCGCCTGCTACACTGAAACTGACACTGGAAAAAAACTGTTGGCGTTGCTGCGCGGTGTGTCGCACAAAATAAAGTGATCCATTGGCAGCTTGAACATTACGAGTCAAAGGTACCTGCGTATACTGTACATGTGAAATCTGATACCTTGATGTGATGTAGCTATACATAGGTATCCATAGATGTACTTGGAAAATCTGGGGTATCACAGACTGTGGGAGGAACCTTGGAACATTGAAAGTTAAACCTCAGACTTTCAGTGGACAACGGTGCTATATTTCAGATAGGCCCCACCATAGAGATAAACTTGGTGGATCCACGGATGTTGCTTGGCGGGCTGGCGGGTCCCAGGTAGTCTCGGCATACATACGAAGTATCTTCCCATATAAAATGACCCACAGAATACAGCTGGAGCTTAGCTACCGGTGGAGTCTAGTCCCGCATGGCCCGTTCACGGAACTTGGCAAAATGACGTTACATCGTACCAAGCCCGCCTTTTCGATCACCAACATCACCAACATTTAGTTCAATCTCTATTAATAACTACTCCTCATAAGGCGGGACCCTCTGGCAACAGCTCGCGCTTCGTGAAACGGACGCTGACAAGTTGGTAACACGAATGTCGCCTCAACGTGCAGCTCCCATCAGCCCATCAGTGCCACCTCAGAATGGATAAAAGCGCAATGTTCTAATATATTGTGGCGTAGACTTTGGAGCTTGCCTATACCTGACCTACACGCCATCATCGACCAATCATATAGGCGAAGCGCCTCACCTTCACCTACCGCATAATCTCGGCTTCTCTGTAGATATACCGCCTCATACAATGGTATAGAACTTTTAAGGCGGCAACTATCAAAACAAGTCGGGAAACCAAAAGCGAAGAAGGGTGTGTCATGTAGTAACTTCCCATTCTCGTGTAAATTTGGCGACAACTCGAAGGATCTGTATTTACCCAGTGCCTTCCAATCACCAACCATTACCAAGTAATAGAGCTATCCTCGAACGGCTGTGGTCGATACATGTCGAGGTCGCCGTCGTTCCGTCTTACCCTCCAAGTTTTGAGGCTGAGGATCTATGGATGTTTGAATTCTAACGGCAGCGTAGGTACCTTCTTACCTACCTACGTAGTTGGCCGGATCCCTAGTTGAATGCCTCTTCAATGACAGACAGTCTTCTTTCAGATATTAGATCGCGATCTGCTGACGATGAAGATCATTCTATCAAGACACTACCTCTGTAAATCAACTCTCTCAACGCAGATATTGTTAAATCTAGACATATATAGAAATCTTCCTAAAACAACATGCTTTTACTGGATATTTCCTCACCGGTATTACTATCATTCATTGGTTTTGCACTTGGTGCTTTGGGTGTACTTAGTTATGTGCAAAGCAATGCTGAATACTGCAAAGCTCGCGAAAGGGACGGCAAAGAAGAACTTCCTCCCCAATATCCGGTGTTGGTCCCCTATCTTGGGAGCATCATTCCCTTCTTATGGAACTGCCCTGACTTCATCCGACGTGCGACGTATGGTAACCATAAACAGATGCCTTCAAAATTCCAGCGTTTCTGGTACTAATAATTGTTTAGATCACATTCCGGGAAGCTAGTTTCCTCTACCATCTCTGTGGGCCCCAAGTGGAAGATTTTCCTCTTCCAGGATCCGGAAACCATCAAGCAGATATGGAAGAAGTCAGCTGCAATGTGTGCGGGTCGAGTCCACGTATATGCGTGCAAGTACCTATTCGGCATGCCTGAAAAGTGGCTTTCCGTCTACGCAGAAGATAACTCTGGTCAATTCCACAAGCCCTTCCCCGGAAGTAACATCGTGCCTGAGCGCCGGATGCACCGCATTCTCAACGACGGTATCGAAAGGGCCTTGACTGGCCCAGGCTTCGATCCCACTTTGCAGCGGTTTCGAAGTATTCTTATCTCTCAAATCCAAGGCTTGGATGCTCCAGTGGGCGAATGGATCGAGATCAAAGACTTTCGGCGGTTCATTCACAGTACTGTAGGACGATCTCTAGTCCAGGCCATCTTTGGTCCGAGTCTACTGGAAGTCAATCCGGAGTTCATGGACGATCTGTTCGAGTTCGATAGGGCGTTGCCCTTGCTAGCCAGAGGTGTATGGTCTTTCATCATGCCTAAACCCTATGCCGTCCGAAAGAAACTGCACCAGCATTTCAAACGATGGTATTCATACGCACGGCAGCACTTCACCGAAGCTTCTATAAGCCAAGATAGAGACGGTGATCCGTTCTGGGGGTCTACTTGGATGAGACAGCGTCAAAAGATGCTTAACATCATTCAAGATGACGACACACTTGCCGCCGGTGACCTTGGTGTAGCTTGGGCGTACGTAATAGAACGCGGCTTTGACTACATAGTACGTAGCTGACGACGTTTCTAGTTCGATCGCAAATATCGTATCGGCATCAACCTTAGCACTCATCCATGTCGCGAATGATCGAGATGTCATGAATCGCGTCCGAGACGAAGTCAATTCACTCTTCCAACAGCAGGATTGGGCAGATATTGATCTAAAAAAGTTGTCGACCATCCCTCTCCTTGCTTCAATTTACGCCGAAACGCTTCGTTTGCACGTCAAGTCTTTTACGGTCGTGAGCTCGCCACTATCCGATGTCTCTCTGGGAAGATATCGGCTCCCGAAAGGGGCTCTTGGTCTCGTTAATTCCCACCCTGCACATATGGACGAGGATTTCTGGAATACCAAGCACGGATCTCGTCCCTTGAACTCATTCTGGGCTGATAGGTTCTTGATTGATCCAGCTGACCCTACGAGTGGCCCAACAAAGGAGACGCACCGTAACCGATTGCCAGAGCATGCGTCTGGTTCTGGCGAGGGATCTAGCGATGGGAAACCATATTTCTCACTAAAGGGTTTGGAGGGGTCCTGGATTCCTTACGGAGGTGAGTATGAGTATATATCGCGATACCATTATACCATTAATCATTCAAAGCTGACCCGAGTAAAATCCACAGGCGGCCAATTAATCTGCCCGGGAAGGTTTCTAGCTAAGAATGTCATGTCATTAGCTTGTGCTCTTCTAACGCAGAAGTTTGATATTCAAGTGCTGACGGAGAAAATTGAGTTTGACGTGCGATCATTTGGATTCGGCACTGAAGTACCGAAGAATGCCATCTCGATACATATGAAGAGAAGGGCTTGAATGAATAGGGGTTGGGTTTCGGGGTATCGAGGTATTCTATCGGTCAGCTAGATAATATGGATCCAATCCATGTTAGGTTGGTACTACAAAAGCAATTACAGGCTGCGGCTGTGCCGCTGCTTTCCGCGGGCAACTTTGTGTGCTTTGTGTGACGTTTTGTGCCTGATGCTGATTTCCTTGTGCGACATGAGATGTAATAGGTGTAATGCCAAGGCGTGTGGGTGGATCTAGACACCACATGTACCGAGTACCGAGTACACTCAGCTGCCGTGTCACGTTTAACATTGAAGCTGCGGTCACTAACCAACCAACATTGAACCTACCTACAGGTAGGTACATGAAAATTGGGATGGTTACACGGCAGAAAATAGCTGAAACCCGAATACGATTGCCAAGTATAAGTGATTGTGATGTTGCTTTGACTTATCTTATGTAGTAAACTTCATCCCCAATCCACCATCAATCCACCACCAATCCAGGGCAAAGATGACGGATCGCTGCATGGACATATGTAGGGGGCATACGCGAGGCATGGCATCAATATTTTATATATTCCATATGCCTTATGCCCTGGCCAATGACCTCGCGTCCTCTATACTCGTACCTGTGTACCTATCTGGGATATCATTTCATTCTTCGGCGAGTTGTCAAGGACAATCTAGAAAATGCAGTTTCCTTCCCCCAACTGTTCTCATTATAATACCTAGTATAATCTTACCGGGTGTTCCTCTTTCAACGTGTTTTCCATAGTCGGTTTGGTTCGATAGGTATTGCAGCCTCCCTAAGCAGATATTCAAGATGGGGAAAGATCTCGAGCCTGCTGCGTATGTAGTGGGTGAAGACGAAGGAGGGACACACCAGCCTAGAAAACTCCAAATTGGCGTCTCGTTCAAAGATCTTCGCTGTTTTGGGTCCACCTCGACAACTCAGTATCAGGAATCATTTCTCCACGTTATTCCTGCAACGCTTCGATTCGTGGCTGGAATATTCAAGCCACGACCGAAACACCATGTAGAGATCCTTCGTGGATTCGAGGGCATGATACTGCCGGGAGAGATGTTATTGGTGCTGGGTCGCCCCGGGAGCGGTTGTTCTACCCTTCTGAAAGCTTTAGGTGGTGAAATTCAGGGGCTTCATCTAAATGATGAAGACAGCGTCAATTACCAAGGTATTTTCAAATGAATTGATACCTCATACCTATACTATAGCCTCCTAACCCTAATCTCCTCAGGAATCTCTTATAGAGAGTTTCACAGTCTCTTCAAGGGAGAGCGCGTCTACCTTGCAGAACAAGACGTCCATTTCCCGGAACTTACACTAGGACAGACACTCAATTTTGCTGCTTCTACTAGGACCAAAAAGGTTGACCCAAATTTTGCCTTGGATGTCGCTTCCCGCTTTAAACTCACCGAAGCCTTCCACACTCCGGTAGGAGACGCCTTGATCCGCGGCATCAGTGGTGGTGAGAAGCGTCGTACAAGCTTAGCGGAAGCTTTTGTTGGTGGCGCGCAGGTTCAATTCTGGGATAACAGCACCCGTGGGCTCGACAGCTTGACTGCAGGCAACTTTGTTCAGCTCTTGAGGGACACAACAAATAGGCACAAGTCCACCGTGGCGATGAGCCTGTACCAAACTTCTGAGGACATGTATGAGGCGAGTTATCCCTGCTATCTGTCTCGTTGCGCGTCGACTGACAGTGATATTATAGAATTTCGACAGCGTGGTAGTACTTTACGAGGGGCGTCAGATATACTTTGGCCCAGTAGAGCTCGCTGCTGATTACTTCACCAAACTTGGGTTCGTGAAACCAAGTAGAGCAACAACTGCTGACTTCTTGACTTCTTTGACCAACCCAGCCGAGCGCATAATCCAGGCCGGCTACGAGACAATAGTACCACAACTGCCTGACGAGTTTTCTAATGTGTGGAAGCACAGTGAAGAAGCCGCGGCATTACGCGCTAAGATAGATAGCTTCAACGCATTACACCCCATACGCATGGCGCGTTCCGTGGAAGACGTCGAGAAGGCCACTCGACATGAATTATTGAGGTATTCATTCTCCCTTGCTCGCGGAAAATCATGATATCATGAGGTATAATTTACTAATACTACACGTTAGCCTCCAAACATCCACGTATCCGCTCACAATTGTCCGACAAACTCTCGCGTGCTTGTCCAGGGCTATTCAGCGATCGAAGGCAAATGCAACTGCCGATATATCTGCAATAATCGCCAACACTATACTTGGAGTCATCATAGGCAGTTTGTTCTTTAAATTGCCAGAGGATGCCGAGAACTTGCAGCAGAGATCCGTGTTGTTGTTTTTTGCTTTGATGGTCAACGCCTTCGTACCGGGATCCGAGGTATCTTGTCTTGCTTATAATGTCTTGCTTCGGTACCATCAAACTAATTCCGTGTAGGTTGTGGTGATGTGGGCTCAACGGCCTATTGTGGAAAAGCACGACCGTTACGCCTTTTATCATCCATTCACAGAAAGGCTGGCCTCCTTGATTAGCGACCTGGCTGCGAAGGTTGCCATATCTTTCAGCATACACCTCCCAATCTATTTCATGACGAACCTCCGCCAATCAGCTGCCGCTTTCTTCGTATACTGGTTGTTCATGTTCGTTAACCTTAACACCATGTCTGTGTTGTTTAGGATGATAGGCTCCGTTTCACGAACGCGCGAGCAAACTACAGTTCCAGTTTCTGTCATAGTACTCCTATGTATCATCTATACCGGCTTCATCGTACCGCCTGACTATATGGTACCATGGCTCGGCTGGTTTTGGCGCATCAACCCACTAGCTTATACCTACGAAAGCTTACTCATCAATGAGGTATGGTTTCATTCTCCTTATTCAATCATTCAGTCGTGATTTCGAGGCTAAAACCTTTAACCAGATGCGTGATCGCTCATTCCCATGCTCCACTATGATCCCAGCTGGGCCATCGTACACCAATATCAGCACAAGTGATAAGATCTGTACTACGGTCGGCAGTAGTATTGGCGAGCTACAAATCCAAGGAACGACATATCTATCAGACAAGTACGATTTCTTGCCAAATCATCTATGGCGGTAAGGCAGTCACTCTTCTCACTCACGGACGCTTTCCCTAACTTTTCCATGCAGAAACTTCGGAATATTGATTGCTATGATGGTCGCATTTGGTATCGCTCACCTACTAGCAGCTGAATATATCCCGGCACAACCGTCTAGAGGAGAGGTGCTCCTATTTCGGAACAAGGAAGCCGCACAAGAAATGGAAGCAAGGACTAGACAATCAAGAACGATTCTTGCAACTGCTGATGGACGTGACACTCAACCGGCCAAGAAAGAAGATATCGCGGTCGCTCCGCCATCACGCCAGCCTTCCATCCTACATTGGAGCCGCCTTAATTATGAGATCAAGACTGGAGGTAACAACCGCAAAATCCTACAGGATATTCATGGGTGGATTAAGCCGGGCACACTGACTGCCTTGATGGTGAGGAGATGAAAGGAAACTTCTTATGAGGAACTGCTAATTCTGGTTGCAGGGGGTTACGGGTGCCGGTAAGACCTCGTTATTGAATGTGCTTGCTGATCGTGCTACTACCGGGGTAGTGAGCGGAGATGTGTATGTTGGTAGCCGCCATCGTAACGCAGGTTTTCGACGGAAGGTCGGTTACGTACAGCAGGAGGATATCCACCTTGCTACCACGACAGTCCGAGAAGCTCTGCAATTCTGCGCTCTGCTGAAACAGCCGGATCATATCTCGAAAGAGGATAAACTGGCTTCTGTGGAAAGCACTCTGGATATGATGGATATGAAATGGTACGCCGATGCTATTGTTGGCGTACCAGGGGAAGGTTTAAATGTCGAGCAACGAAAGCGCCTGACCATTGCTGTTGAGTTGGTCGCGAAGCCCGAGTTGCTCTTGTTTCTAGGTGCGTGCATAAGCCATAACTAACTCAACACGATGCTCTCACTGACCAAGATTAGACGAACCCACATCTGGTCTCGACAGTCAAACCGCTTGGTCTATATGTACGCTGCTGCGTAAGCTGGTGGACAATGGACAAACGATTCTTTGCACCATACACCAGCCTTCTTCGCAGCTATTTCGGATGTTTGATCGACTACTACTTCTTGACAAGGGCGGCACGACACTTTACTTTGGTGACATTGGCAACGATGCGTCGACTTTAATCAAATATTTCGAAGATAACGGTGCTTCTAAGTGCCAGCCAAAGGAAAACCCGGCAGAATGGATGTTGAAAGTAACTGGGAATGCACCGTCAACTTCCACTGACACCGATCCACAAGAAAACACCAAGCCACACAATTGGACCGATATGTGGAACGCCAGTCCCCAGAAGCAAGATGTAGTGAATTATTTGGCGCATATAAGATCTGAAGCCGTCGAGACCGATGTCTCATTACCAAATAAGGACGGTGAACGCGAATATGCGGTGCCTCTTGCGCGACAGTTAGCCGCCGTTACAAAGCGTATCCTACAGGATCAGTGGCGAGATCCAGTATACCTTCATTCTAAGTTCGCACTGTCTATTCTCCTTGTGAGTGTCTATGGCAGACCCTGTCATTTCGTAAATGTTGCAACCAGGAGGCTAATTTGGACCAGGCTCTCTTCAACGGGATCTCATTTTACAACAACCGCTTGGACATTCAAGGTGTTATAAACCTCATTTTTTCTATCTTTCTAGTTACGCAACTTTTCAGCTGCGTCGACCAGTTGGTAATTCCGTATTTCATAAACAGCCGAGCAATCTTCGAGGCACGAGAGCGCGATTCGCGAGCGTACTCATGGGCCGTCTTCATGGCTTCCAACATTCTTGTCGAGCTTGTGTGGCAAACTATTATCGCCGTTCCGGTATTCGCGGCGTGGTACTACCCTACAGGCCTACAGCGCTACGGCGATGCATCTATGTCCACATCCCAGCGGGGAGCGGTGACCTTCCTGCTTATTTGGCTGTTCACCCTGTGGTCCAGTACAATATCGCAGTTCTTTGCGGCTAGCATCCAGCATACTGAGGTTGCCATGCAGATAGCTACCTTATTCTATTGGCTTTCCCTTGTCTTTTGCGGGTATGTACCAGTCTTCAGTCTTCTTGGTTTTTTTTCTTGCTGATAATCGCTGTAGTGTTCTTACTCCACCCGATCGACTGGCGCAATTCTGGATATTCATGTATCGTGTCTCGCCTCTAACATATCTTATCGAGGGCCTAGCAACAGCGGGCCTCGCGGGAACGGATGTGACCTGCTCCCCTGTCGAAGTCCTACACATACCCTTCCCGCAGGACTCCGGGGCTCTTTCATGCGGTCAATATCTAAACCCATTCATAACATCTGGCGGCGGACATGTTCTGAACCCAGCAGACAATGCGGATTGCCAGTATTGCCCACTAGCAGATGCAAATTCAATATTGGCGAGCTTCGGTATGGATCAGAGACATGCGTGGCGCAATGTAGGCTTGATGGCAGTATATGTCGTCTTCAACGTCTTTGCCACGATCGGCATTTACTGGCTAGCACGAGTACCTAAACGTAAAAATTAGAACTCCGAGTTGTTACGTTGGGCATACCAACATTGGTCTAGTTCTAGAAGAACGGAGACTAGCAATCACGAGGCGCTTTTCAAAGTAAAGCCCTCCGATGAACTTATACCAGTTACCATTCTATATACCGCAAATTTACTTACAGATATATTCTTACTTTTTAATACCTAATTAGTAGAAGTTTCAATTGCTGAATCTAGGATATTAGATAGCATTATAGCCACCAGATCTTAGATAGGAAGTAGTTGTTGCCTGTAATATATCATAATCCCTTATCCTCCATGCTATGCGTGTATCTAGGGGGTAATGGGGCCTAGCAATATCCAAACCTGCCTTTAAGCCATTAATACCTTTCGTATATCCAAATGCCTTACATGCGAGTGTTTTAAAGCTGTCGGAAGCGACAAATCGTATTTTTCTCGTTTGCCTTAAGTAATATTTCATACTCCTAACACGCCAGGCGTCGTGTTAGCCCGATAAATACTCAGGTAGAGAGGATGGGTAGGTAATTCCATAAATTGATTGCCCGATTCCCGATTCCCGATTCTATACGTTGAAGGTCTCCAATCCGGTTTTCGCGTGTGTTATAGTAAGGATATTGCATTGCCATGACAATTGATCTTCTTAGGCAGCCATTAGGTTAACTATGCCATCCATGATCATACCATACGTATATGGAAGCAGTTGTATCAGCTACATATAGTAGCCCAGTCTCAGCGAACCGTCTGTTCGCGGTATTGCGCCGCCCTACGATTCAGGATTTAAAAGTTATATTTGAGGTTTATTAGGACCACAAACTAGGTAGTATAATTTCACAAGTGCTTACCCGACCTGGCTATCAGATAGTGGCTGCCTGGTAGGTAGGTTGGTGACAGTAGATAAATAACGGGATACAGGCACCAACAAGTTAGGGTTCACTTTGGGCAAACTATAACAAAACAACACACATAACAATATTCTGTTAAACTGATCTATTGATTTAGTTGACCTTTTAAGGTTGGCATTAGAATTAGATGACACTCCTTAGCGCCTACCTTTTACCTAAACCTTCCCCTAGTTCGTATCTTTTGGCTCATATTGCCTATCAATTCTTCGTTCGTCAACAAATTTCGCAATCTAACGAAGCTTCTTCAGAGTAACAGATGGCGTAAATCCAATAAAAAAGTGAAAATAAAACGAAAAAGTCTTCTCTTGTCGCCTCTTATTTGCCATCTCCGAAAGCCATTTAAAAGTGGGCATTCCAAAAAAAAGTATTTAATCTCAAACTGTCTTCAGAAGTGCTAGTGTCATTAGCACCAATCTCTCGAGGAGCTTGAGTGTAATCAGGAAGTCGTAACAAGATGTAGCTACTCATCATTGGACCATTAAGCCAAATGGCCATTAATCACTCGCTGGTGTTTCCTAACGAAAGACTAGAATATGAACTACTACTCTATGTAGTTTGAGAAAGGGGGATGGAGAGTACACTGTTTGAGCCGTATGATACCTTCCATACATATGGATCTTACTAGCATTTACAAATGGAGACTGACCTACTCCTTCCTGAAAAGCTGTTGAAGCTACTAGATAAGCTTCTAACCACTGTCTTGGCCTATGATGAAACGGTTTGGAAAGAGCCTTCACGCAGACGCTCGAAGAAAACATCCAAATAGATCTGAGGCAGCAGGCTGAAGGTGTTACTCACTTGATGATGCCATTCAGACAAGCTACGATGGACTCTAAGCGCTCAGGGCGAGATTCAAGGAGACAAGAAGTCTAAACAAGTACCTAAGTGGGTGTTGGAAGACGAAGAAAGGATACCTAGAAGAACCTAAAGGAACCTACAGCAGTATTGTAGCCCTTGGATCTTGGATCTTGGATCTTGGATCTTGGTAATGTTCGTATGGGTTGTTTTGTATTTGTTCCATAAGGGTCTTCAAGAGCGTACTAACCTTCGACGTGAGAGCGAGGAGGGTGATTGGCGATTATGACAAGGGGTTAGCAAACTACCTATCTATCCCCCCAACACCAGACGCAGAGGCAATTGATAAAATTTTCGTTACAGAGGCGTATCCTCTTGTTTTACCTTTCCTCATTGGGCTATCATATACTTCTGTTCCAACTTATTGGCTCTTTACTGAAAACGACGTCGGTTCCGACGACGGCGCTTTTGACAGGTCTCCGTAAACCTTCGCAGGTTTTACCACCATATCCGTAGTAGCTGTACGTTTCCTTCCTCCAGGACACCACTTTTAGAGGAACACTGATCAAGGTCCTCAGGAGTTTTAGCATAGTGTCACTAGAAGCCGGCGAGACAGAAATTGTGCAGTTTGAGTTAACCAGAAGGGTTTTGAGCTAATACTAGGACGTTAGCACAAGCAGTGTGTCATTCCAGAGGGAGAATCATCATTCATGGCTGGTTTCAATTCTAAGGATCTGCGGACTCACGTTCTTGAATTGAACTGGAATAAGGTAATAAATGGATTTTGTTCTATCAGTTATAGGAAATCTCAACTATCGCCTTCATTTCTTGAATAGTAAACCAAAAGAACTGAGACTGTCTCCGACGGCGTTTTCACTACAACGCCATTAACAGCCCTACAACTTAACAACAGTCTGAAAATAGCTTCAAAAAGACAGCTCTCACAATCTCTACACTACGATTAACGAGATGATATTTGATCAAGACCAATGCGCTTTGAAAGAGTAAGATTCATCTAGCTTTTATGTGTTGAAACGCCAGGTATGAATGTAACGTATTGAGAGCCGATACCGAGAAGTACGCCCTAAGCAGCGCTAAACTATAGGGGGTCGACCACTCTATTAATAGGGGCTTAGTACCCGTTAGGCACCCACCTCCCAGTAACTTCTCCACACGGAGCGCACCGGCTTGATCGGCTTTCTGAAAGATTGATCAATCTGGTATCTGCCTAATAGGTATCCACTACTTCTAGGAATGGCTTCGTCGTCTCAGCAACAACACACGACCTTAAAGTCAACATGACGCGACCATCGCGACCAACATGGCAGATATGAGAGCACTAATGAAAAGCGAGATAATTCAAAATAAGGGTCCTTTCTATTTTACAGTGAGGACGATGATATAGCGACTGGTCGGAGACCGGAGTTTCCGTTCGTATTGTTTGTATCACAACGGCAAGTCACACGATGCAGGCGTCCTCCAGCCGCTCGAAATGACGAGCATGGCGTCTAGGTACTTACCGCTACAAAAAAGTACTAAATCGGTACATGTCACACCGTGTACAGCACGCCGAAGCAATTGAGGCAAATAGATAAATTAGAAATCAGGGTATCATCCCCCATTTTGCCCTCTCTACCCAGGCCAAATATATCATCTCAAATAAAAACGATCAACTCCAGGTCTAATTAAGCGACGTCAGAGCCGCAGACCATAATCGTAGCCGTGCTTTTAAGACGAAGAAACGCGGTAGAAATTACCACTGGAATTTACTGTACATCAAAGTAGCCTTAACCTTTCGTCTCGTAAAAAGCCACTCCTACTCCTCTCCCATCCCCCTCTGCGCCACCCCACGCCACTCCGAAAGTTCATTCCCTGTTCCGTTACTGATATCAAGTCCATCCATTTCCCATGTCTCCCAAATCGTCAATCCGACTGAACTAAACTCCGAGCAAGGCGGGGCGTCGTCACATGAACGTTAAAAAAGGCATACCGAATCCCAGATCCCCAAACATCGTCAAACTCCGGTCATCCGTATCGGGCGAGTAGCATCGTAACAAGTAACTCCCAAAAGAAAACATTGTCGTTAATCGGAACACGTAGCCAAGTGTAGCTCACTAAGTTTTTTGTTTCCTAAGTGGCCCTGAAGATGAAGAGGTGAAAATAACAGCTCATGAACGGACGCTGCTACCGATACTACTTATCGTATCGCTGACTTTACTAGTGACACCTCCCATCCAGTCATGGAACCACTCAGGCACCTTGAGACTGAGGCGTACTCTACCCTCGACGACCATGTTGATCGCGTTGAGGATGGCAAACGTAGTACTACCCAGCGCTCTGAAAAGAGCTAGAGCTGCCACCGCCCAGAGGATGAATGTCAAGTAGAAGTTGCTGCCAACGTCCTTGTATCCGTACGCTTCGGATACGGCCATAGCGAGGATAGCATTAGCCACCATCCAGATGACCACCATGTACGTTCGTACACTCTTGTAGTAATCCTCCTGCATCTGCGCCTCGCTCATTTCTTGCTTCGGCACCTCGACACGATCTCGCAAGTTTCTCAACGCTTCGTCATAACCGCTGTCGATGTCTAGCTGCTCGGACGGCATTTCAAGCTCGACCACATTACCCTGACCGGTCGCACCTCCCAGATCCGTCTTCATGACGTTATCACCCTTGGTACCCCATGTGACATCGTGCGTATTGCAAAACGCGTACACCTGTAATGTGCAGATGTAGCTAGGCAGCAGAGCGAAGTACTGTGCCGAACTCGTAAACATGTGCCAGGGATCCAGGTAAAGGAAGCTCATAAGGAAATAAAGCCCAACCGTCGAGGCCGTTGACACGATAAGATTCGTGAACGTGTTATTGCCGAGTTTGAGCTGATCACCTTTGATGGTGTGGATCACGATGAATACTGTCGCAAAAGTATTGTATACCATGATTACACCGTATATAATCATGCTAGCCAGGTACAATTTTTTCGCACCCTGAGGTCGATTGCCGAGAGAAATAATAAACTGCATGCTGATGAGCAGCACACATGTGTAGCGCAGTACGGTGAAGATGTATAATGCAATGTTATGTCCGAAGGGGTCGACGGCGGGATCCGTAAGCCCACCGCCGATGAAGTAGAAAGCGAGGTAGAAGTTGGCGAGGGAGAAGTAGGTAAAAAGGAGTTGGAGGAATTGATACACGAATTCGATGTGTAGGAGAACTTTGCGCGCTACTGTATGATCCGTCGTCCAAATTTGTTTGAAGTGAACAAGGGAGTATACCGCAGCAAAGAATGCGCCGTTTAGCCAACGACGTCGCTGAGAGATAAATTCAGGGACAGTATCTATCATATACGTTAATCAACTTTTCACGAGAGTTTACTAAGCAGAGAGTAAAACTTACCAGGCACATCCGTCTCACCAGTACAACCTTTCACATATTTCAGCACCCATCTCTCGTTCCTCTTAGCGACCAGTTCCCAGCAGAGGATACGATCCTCAGCTAAGTACATATTCGCCGTAAACACATCAGCATGCTGACCGTGTAACGTCTCCCCCTTGAAGTATTGACTAAGCGGCCCATGACCTGTCTCGTCATTCTGCAACGCGTGATACCGGTAGGCACTCAGAGCGCCGGGCAACACCGTTATGTAACCAAAAACAGACTCTAGAGGCTTGTCCAGGATATTCGACATCTTGTACTCGAAGTTCTGCGAAGCTACGAGCGGGTTCAAGAGGTTGCTTCCGAGCTTGCCTTTCATCGCCTTGATTTCACCACAAGCGCCCGCGACGTTGGAGTCAGTATCAAAGGCTTTCCATAAATGGTACAGGGAATTGTTTCCGGGTTTTGTGCCGACATCTAGCAAGATGCAGACGTTGGGGTTTAAGGCCTTGCCGAAGGCATTAAAGAACCAACGATGTGAATTGAGCTTTCGCTGATTCCTCTCCTTGAGACAGAATATCATTTGGCATGGTACAATGCCCTTCTCAGCGCCCTTGAACTTCAAGTCCGAATCAAGAGAGACTTGTGTCGTATACTCGTATACGTGAGCCTGTACGGCCTTCTGGTTGACGAAGTTCTTGGCAATGCCGTGCTGATACACGCCCATCGCGGCTAGCGCATCGAGAGTTCTAGGATGAACCTTTTCTCGGCCGTCGGACACGATGCAGACAACAATCTTCTGCCATCCAGTCTCGCCCCACGTGCGGGACCTGTTTCGCCCGCAAAAGTGACTCACGTTCTTCATAATCGCATGCATCGTACGAGTAAAATCGATCTCGTCTTCGTTGTACATCGTGACGCAAATGAACAACTCCGTCTCTCGCGCTGTCCGGCCGATATTCTGTCTCAACTTGTAGCCCTTTTCCACAAAATCGTCTGGATCGCAAGTCACCGCCGTGTATCGCATATGCGTGAACTCGACCTCGTCGCGGCGGGGCAAGAAACTATACAGAATGGTAGGGATCTTACACTCCAGAATCAGTTCACCATTGATAAGCTGAACCTCCTTCTTGGAGGTAAGCGGTGCTCGGACACCGCGACGCTCTTGCTTGCCCTCGGGAGCGGCACCGTAATGCTCTACTTTCTCATCGATGGGCGTCTGGGAGTCCTCCTCACTAAGGGTGACTTGTGATTGCGCACCATACGGATCGTGGTATGGTCTCCCGCCGCTAATATCTGATTCTCCCGGCCCAAAAACATCATCGCTTGCATCGTCTAACGGAATGCTCACTGTCGCGTCGTCGAGTGTGTATTGGGAAGCGCGTGCAGATTGGCCGAAATGGGGAGCAGGAGGCAAAGGTCTTCGAGGACTACCGCCATACCTAGAAGAGGGGGTCCCAGGTCTAGGGCTGCCATTCAGATCCGCTGGTTCGTAGTGCGCACCAGCAGGCGGTGGCCGTGAATAATCAGATGTTCCGGACATTCTCGAAGATGGAGTCCAGGGTCGAGGAGAGCCAGTGTCTCGCGATCGGTACTGCTCATATGCAGATTCTATCGGTGCGATATGTGGCGGATCGAGAATGGAGGAAGTTCGTGATCGGGTGGATCGGATAGAGGGTTGGTATGTTCGACGAGGTGTCGGTCGGATACTATCAGGTTTAGGTGGTGAGTCACTATTGTCAGGGGTGCTGGACTTCTTTGGGGAGTTGTCGTCGTCCTTGGGTGTACTCTTCTCAAGAATAGACTTTCTTCTTGGCGAAGGTCCCTCGGGAATAGTGGGAAGATAATGCTTGAGCTCTGCTTCAACCACATGAGGAGGCTTCTTCTTCTTCTGTAACTTTACAGTGGCACTGCGTTTGAGAAAAGGCTTGCGCTTCGGTGACTCGTCGCCTGCTGACGGGGATAACTAGTCTCCATCAGGGAGGGAGGTCTGCGTTTGCGCTTGCGCTTCCTCTTGCTCTTTGAGCGACTCCAGGTGCTCTGGTGTCGAGATCTTGACAGTCTTCTTCTCTTCTTTCTCGTCCTTCTTGAGGGTAAGAGGAGCAGGAACAAGATCTTGATGCTCGAATGACAGAGGTGGAGTTGAAGGTGGAGTCGGCGTCTTTGGGGCTACATACGGTCGAGAATCTGATAATGGTTCTTCCATAGAGGTCAATAACCTCACTGCTGCTGGATTTCCTCCTGGGCCAGAAGTAATGTGATCAAGATGGTCAAGGTGGTCAAGGTGATCATCGTCGTCGCCATAGCCAGGAAGAGCATATCCAGGTGGTCGTGGATGATTGCCGTCCATCTTGACTTTTTATCGGCTAAGAGGCCGATGGAATTGACTGTGAGACACTCCACTGGAATTGCTGATGAGGTTGGAATGCGAGCGCGGGCACCTGATAGGTATCGTTTGATTAGGTTAATCGATTGACACAAATCGCCAATCGCCAGTTCAAAAAAACGGTGTGCGATAAAGGGTATGAATGGGGTATCACTAGAAGTCTATGTATATGTGCAGTAGGAGAAGAAATGATTAAAGTTGATGAATTGAGTTTTCAACAGTAACACAACGTTTGCAAAATAGAGTTGACACAGTTCAAAATTGATCCTCAGTGGGGAGCTATGTCAAGGTCTCGAAGCAGGTGCTAGCTTGGACTCTGGAGAGATTTGTTGTATTTAGAAATGCAGGTACTTAGCAATTGTGGGTTGCCCAGCAACCGTGCCCTATACCCCACATAAAAGCGGCAGTGTAACACTTGGCAGCGCATAATTCCATAAATTCTGCATTAATAATCCTGACAATCCACTCGTTCCTCGTCCACTACCAATTATTTATCCTCTTCAATTCGTATTCGGTGAATTTATTTCTCGCGCTGAGCAGTCCATGCTATCCATGCCACCCATACTATCCATACTTATTATCCATAATATTTCTTGCTTAACTCGCGCAACTCTCTCCGCCAATGCAGATAAAATGCAGATAATCTCGAGCAGACATACACAGTCCACTATATGGCCTATCAAAGGTCTGTCCGGAATGCTACGTAGTTCGGGACAAAGCATTTATTTATATACTAGTAGCGCAGTAGATCAAGACTTACATAGTATTACTACATACCCCATATCTGTCTCCAGCTCTTTTCGTCCCGACCCAGAGGCGTTTCAGACACCCCAAACCTAGCAGGTCGTCCTGAATTGGCTTCAGGCAGACATATCCACTCTCTTATGCAGTCGGGTATCTCTTCTCTAATATGACTAATGCATATCAAAGCCTGTTTATCATTAAGCCCTCCTACCTTGACAGTGCCTGATTTCGACGCATCGCTCTCGACAACAGTTTCCGAGCCGTCGTCGTGCTTCTCATACGTCTTCTTCTCGCCGTACTCTAGGAAGAGGAGACAGCGGTTCCGAACGCCATCATCCATGCCACTACATGCTTCATCGAGAACAACGATATCCGGGTTCTTGACGATTGCTCGCAGGAACAATGCGACCCGCTGTGCGGAGAAGGACAGCTCACCGAACATATAGTGATCCGCCCATTGTAGGTCAGAGCTCTTTTGCACGTCAGATCCGGGCTTGGGCTTCGGCGCCCCTACGTGAGCCGGGTTCAACTCAGCCTCAAACCATCGTAAACAAGCCTCAACCTTCTCTTTCGCCTGCTCATCGAGTACAGCCTTGGAGCGAAATGTGTCGGCCCATGCATTTGCGATAACTTGTCTCACCGTAAGATTTCGGGGCATGTGTTGGTGGATCTCAGGACTAGAGTGCCCAATCCGGGCTTGGATGTCCCAAAACGTCAAGGGCAGTTGATCTGACCCAACTTCTGGTAATCTGCTTCGCCCAAACAGCTTGATAGGTAGTGAATAGGTCTGAGGATGGTCCGAGCAGATGAGAGACACGATGGTTGTTTTGCCGGAACCGTTAGGGCCAAAGATGCCCCATCGCTCTCCTCGCCGCACAGTCCATACGAGACCCTCTTTCTTTTTCCCATCGATCTCTTCTACCCAATTTCCAAGCGCGACCTTGCCACGATATTGTATTTTGCACCCGTCCATCTCCACCAAGGGCTCCCCAATGTTTCTAGATACGCTTGTATCGTGAATAATCGGCGGTTCGCTACTTTTCAATGCCTCTTCGCCCATCAGTGGCTCCCCTTCTATACCTTCAGCGGTCAGTGTCCTACCTAGGTGCACCAAGTTATGTACTGGTAGGTTCTCCTCTTCCTTTGATTTTCCATTCCATACCTGTCGGACGTATTGTCTTAGTTTTTCTAATACAGCTTCTTTTTCTCCGATTGCTCCGATCTGGCAATCGCCTCTTAAATAAACCATGTGTGTAATCCATTCAGGGATAGGATCCTGCGGTCTTGCACTTAATACCAGTCTTGGATTGGCAGTATTTGCCAGCCCATGTAGGAGCGGGCTCAGCGCAGCTACCGTAGGAGGGTCAAGCCCCATGAATGGCTCGTCGAGTAACAGAACCTCCGGCCTAGACAGAAGAGCCCTCGCAATCCTAGCTCTTCGTCCTTGGCCATTACTCAAAAATGTGAGTGGGAGGTCCAGTAATTGAGTCAGTTGCAAGTCCCTGACTACTTGATTAAAGAATCTTGGTTTCAACTCATCCTCGAGAGATCGCTTCAAGGGGTTAAGTTCGGTATTGCCCAGCAGAAAGTCCCTGAGAGAAAAATCTGTGT
Source organism: Rostrohypoxylon terebratum (assembly GCA_022497145.1). Classification (NCBI taxonomy): domain Eukaryota; kingdom Fungi; phylum Ascomycota; class Sordariomycetes; order Xylariales; family Hypoxylaceae; genus Rostrohypoxylon; species Rostrohypoxylon terebratum. The sequence goes on along the minus strand of MU385932.1, from coordinate 127,335 downwards.
TCTCGCGCTTCGACTCATATCGGGCAGACAGGTATGCCGAAGTAGTGACACTGGAAGATAATCCATCGTTGTTAAATCCTACATACTGAATAGCCTTCTCCGGTACCCTTAATCTGTGAGGTACCGCATCTGTAGATAAATAAGGATAGCTTCGTGCAGCCGGAGGATGACAAATATGTTCGCCTCTTAACAGCTTTAAAAATGTTGTTTTTCCGCTAAGAGATGGCCCAACAACATACCAGTTTGTTGATGGCTCGGCAGTAGAAGGCAATGTAAAGTTCAAGTTTGTAAAGAGGGCCGGGTTCGGATGAATAGAGCTTGAGCCGGGATGATGACGGTAAAAAGTGCCCAGGACGATATTTATCACTGGTGGATGAAATGAGGTGAGCCGCATGATGTCAATTGAAGTATTTTCTAGTTGATATTTACATTTTAGAAAGTTGACTGAGTGAGTCAACTGGAGGTTTGACAATTGACGTATTAGATCACGGCCCTGGCATCCCCGAAATATCGGGGTTAACGAGGCTCACGCTAAATTAGCGCCTGTTAGCCTTACGTAACTTACCCGCTGAGTGCAGGGACCACCTGTGGGCTACTTCCACCTCCATCCTTGGCAAGGCTCCAGCTACCAAGTACAACGTACAAACACGAAGCTCCTGGCAGCCTGCTCCAGCTTTCCCTTCACCAGAAGACTAGTAGAAGAACAGAAACTCAATCTATAATTCACCGAACATCATCACATCACGGTCAATATTCCGATTCTTCTCACCTAAAGAGTCAAACACTCAGAAGAAGCACATAAGTCATAAAACAATAGACTAGAAATAGTCACCACATCTAACCGCCAAAATGGTAAGCTATAATATAATTCCACCCACCTCTGCACACACCATCCCAATCTGCTGCAGGACACCCATACTAACCTTTTCCCCAACAGTCAATGCGCATAGTCCCCCCCGCCTCCCACAGCAGCACCTTCAAAGCCGTGAACACCTCCGCGCCCTCGGCCCCAGGCGTCCACGACACGCTCCGCCACGGAGTCGGCCCATCCTCCCTCCTGCCCTCCGACACCTCCTCCGCCATCCCCGAAGCGCCCGTCTCCCGCCACCCTCTCGAAGCCCGTCTCAAGGCCTGGGAGTCGACGCAAGAGTCGTTGCGCATGGAGTCTCTGCGCCGCACCTTCGGCATGGCGGAGCCGATCCGTCGGGGCATGGAGCTGAAGATCGCGCGGGACGGCGAGTGGCGGCCTCTTGCCTTGGGAGGCGGCCGAAGCGTGCACGAGGACATTCTACGCGGACGCGAGGCGAGGATCGATTGGGAGGACGTGTTTACGGGCGAGGAACAACGTGCCGCTGTTAGTGTGCACGACGAGATGGAGAGGAAGTTAAAGATCTAAGGGACGATGACACTGTGGATTATCCTTTCGTCTCTGTATCGTGGCAGTGCGAACGACGGTACTAGATGGTAATTGACCAGTCAGTTTGGTGACTCCGTCTTATACCTGACCTAAGTGTACAGCACTTTGAGTTCGGTAGCCGTGGATTTGGACCTGATCTCGTATCCATGCCCATGCGTACGATAATTAGAATAGACAAACTATGGGCATTGGACCCCATGACAATTCTCAATCACGTCTTCCGTTCTTTCAAATGAAAACAGCAATAATATGTATAGACAGTGGCCACAATATACCACATTATTCGTTTATATGGTCAATATAACCGGTATAGTGCAAATACTATAAGCACAATATAGTACGCCAGATATTGGCTGTGTTCTCCGATGCTATATGAAAAAAGAGCAAACGAGAAGCAGTCGCTATTCCTCCCGGCCTTACCCCCCCTTTGAGCTATTCATGGTATCCATGCTCCTGGGGCACATTTGGAAAGAATTCTTACCTGACATTGACTATAGCAATAGCTTCGTCCCAATCGCCTGCTTCAATTTCTGCTGCTAAAGGAAAAAATCAAGACCTATCACGCCGCCCTATGCCCAGAATCCGCATTCATTTCCACACATAGATGCCAATTGCCCGTCTTGCCTATATTTATCCCCAAATCATTCGGGCGGTTCTAAGAACAGGATGTGATGCCGCCGCATCGAAATGTACTTCGTTTGTCAAGTAGCCCTTGAAGCTCGAGCACCAGATCATAAGATGACGCAGCATCCACTGCGACCACGATGACTCCCGGAGTCTTTGACCTTCTTAGCTGCCTCCTCTTCATCTATTAAGTCCTGGGGTTTGACGGTCATATGAACGACGTTTCTTTGAAGACTGAAATTGTAGTCTGCAAGAATACCAAGTTAGCATCTGACGATTGTAGCATAAAAATCGCATGAACAAGAATTGTTGACTCACGGCTGAGTTGATTACGGTCCTCGAGCAATTTGCCAAAATGGATGAGCCTTATAGCACTGGGTTCTCGAGGCGGGCTATCCCATTCCTTCCTCCAATCTCTCAGAATAAGCTCCTTTAGTGTATAGACTGTAATGCTGAACGGGTCCATCTTGCCATCCTCCGTCTTGCCAGTCACAGTCACGTTACGTTTCGATAGGTACTTTTCGTCGATCCGAAAAGGATGGCGCGCACCAGAGGTCAACAGAAGCATGATATCAACTGCTAGATCACTGCCTTCGGCTGTGGTAGTCACGGGGTCTATCGTAAGCTCATGTGCATCGTCACTAGCAGGAGCCTTCCCGCGGGTTTTCGTAGTAGTCGACTCTCCCACAGGAGGATCTTTATCTGGCACGGGTATCGGTGTAGGCGCGGCTTCGGTGTCTTGAATTTCGGTATTTGAGATGTCCGGATTGGTCTCTGGACTGGCAGGCTTGGGTTTGGTCTTGGATAAGTCTTCCATCTCGACGTCGCTGACGGGTTGAGTTGCTGACGGTGTCTCTTCTCTAGCTCCCTGATCTCCGCTGGCAGAAGAGGATTTCGCGTCCGGCATGATTAATTGCAACGAAACGAAAGACGAGCAATCGCGACACGTCGAGTCGTACGGATTGCTGACGGGTGCGCGCAATTAACGAGACGGGGTACAATGATCGGAAAATAAATGGTCGATATTTTTCGTCGGCTGGCGAGATGCACTCGGGTTGAAGGATTGCCGAAATATTAAACTCGAGTTTGTTGAATACAGGAAATGCAATTGAAAAAAAATAATTGATTACGATTTGTCGCCTTCGTTGGTTCCTGCCATGGAAAGTACGCAAGATGAAACGAGTACGGTGGCTTGAACGTTGCGTGAATGGTGTCAAGGAGATTGCCGAATTAGTTCCAAGATTCTCGTAGTCATGTAGCAAAAAAAGGAAAAGTTGAGAAACAATGATGACGAATGACCAAAGCTTCAAGTTAATGCAGGAGATGCAGTGCAGCGACCACTTGATCAGTCGCCGCTAGTGATACAAATTGTAGAGATGGTGATGAATGTTATTATTCGGATTTGGCGGATTGGATTGGCAGGATTGACAGGATTTTAGACCAGTGGTAGTAATTAGTTGGAAAGAAAAAGGAACAATTGAACAATGTCCAGGTTCAGGTTCAAGTTCAAGTCCAAGTCTAAAAGTCCAGTCCAGTCCAGTCCAGGTCCAACTACTACTAACTGAACGAACAACGAACAACGAACAACGAACGATAAAAATCGAGTCACGGTTTCCGATCTACCGGATAACAACACGACATAGCAACTACTTGATTATTCGCTTTTCGAGAAACCCGGGAAGCCACGAATGAAATGGATGATCGACTTGGCCGTCTGGGCTGTCGCCAGCTGGGTCCTGGGGTTGCCGGGTTGCTCTTGAAGTTTAGGTGGTTTTAGATGCCCCTTATTTCAGGTCGTTCAGGTTGCCGTTACCTTACCTAGCGACAAATAGTCCTACGCTGGACCTAACACTGACCTCTTAGTGGCCTATGCTGGAGACCTAGCCCCTACCTCCTTAGTAAAAATAGAGATCCATCGCGTCCCAAAGTACTTCGTATATCCATCTCAAGACTTCTTGCATCAACAAATATTCCCAGTTCCAAGTTACAAACCTTGACATCATCTCCTAGTTTGCCAAGAAGACAGCACAACACGATCACACAGCATCTTAATAACCTCAAACTACTTTTTTCTTTCTCTTTTCTAAATCATGCAATTTGAACTGACAAGGTAGAGAGATAATGCTAACATCACAGCCAGTTCACCTAAACCCCGGATTGTGGCGCTGGTAATAATATGGAGATAACCAATCCTCGGACCTTACTACCTTAGAGGGAAAGAGGCAAATTCTAGACGTCTTTTATCTGTCATAAAGTCGAGTTTCATTTGAGACAGGGTCGTATCCATCCGAACAATCGCAAACACGCCCGATTTAAGAGACACATATGAATGTGTTCTGTTTTCAACGGCTTTTTCAACGTTTTTCCTAATTCGAATGACCGGTGAAGAAAACGCTCATCGTCAAGAATGTTACTTATCGGAAGACTTTGCAGAGAGTTGCATCGAAGTATTTGAGTTTCACGTACGATCATTATCTCGAAATGGTCACTCGAGCTGAAGATAGATTGGATCTCCCTCCTCTCTCGGCACGGTATCCGCATTGCTCCCCCGCCTTGGCGCCACTATTTGGAGTCTTCTCTTCCCCACACTCCACTATCTCCTCCCGCTCTGTTGCTGGTCGATTGGGAGCACATGCACGTGTGATGGTGAACTGGTGGTGAGCCATCGAGTTCCAGATTTTACATTGTAGGTGAACAAGACTGGCTCCCCTTTGGATAGCCATCTTCTCCTCAAAGGTTAACCAGTCTGTCTCTTGCCGCGGGATGTGACGTACAAAAGAGTTGGATTGAATTCACTTCCGTGACGACGTCACAGAAACCCAATACTATGTAGACACTTGACCCCCTGCTTCAAATTATATGCATGCACAAAGATCATCCGTCACAGGAACCGTCACCATTTTTCAATCTCTACACTCAGGTAGGTGATTGTTCGAGTACCCTAGCACCCCGCCACCTACAGCATAATTACACCGCTCATTCGTCGTTGGCGAGGCAGTCTGGCGTTTCCCCTAACCCAGACTAATACTTATTAATGCTCACCTATGTAAATGGAATGTTCCGCGATTGCTTCTGCGCCCCAGAGTCTTTTCTCATGTGCGGAACCACGTCGATAAGTTCCACTCAGGAATCGAGGCAGATGGAGCTCGACGGAACTAAGTCCTGAGTCTTCTTTGCTTTGTCTATCACATGTCTTGATACTAGGTACATATAGTACAATCAGATCAGCCCTAGGAACGACCACCTAGGTGCCTAAATGCGCAACACATGCCAGACCTAAGTTAAACTCCTTCTATGAGTTGAAACTACAAAATTTAGCTTTGCTATATGTAGATTGGCCTCGACTCAAGTAGATGAGTTAGGAATCCGGTGTTTACCTTCGCGCGTGGGTTTATGACATATAACCAGGTCATTGTCCATACCCTTCGGGCGGCAAGCCTAGCATCCTCGCAAGCCACCGATTTTCTTTACCGAGGCCGATTTCGCACCACTCCCGTTCATCCACCCGAAAGTCGGTCCGCACTTCCCGGTCTTAACACAACACATCTGGGTTCTCATATGGGCATATGACGACATTAAAATGAGATAATTTAGATGGAAACGTTCTCGGGATTATCACCTTTTTATTACAATGCGATAATGGTGTACAGAATTGAATTAACCTCTTTACTGGTCAAACACAAGTTGTCGCTTTTTGCTGAAGTTCGCAACTCACACATAATATCTTCAAGGGCCAAACACCACATGCGGCTTCGCCGTGACAACCATAGCTGCATGACCAAACGCTATACACCTAACATGGTGATCAGCCACTTCATGTTATCTGTCCCCAATAGAATAATATTTTCAATGCTGTATCCGGAGTGCTTGGAACCTAGAACTTTTGATTACCTATATTGAGTTCGTTTCATTCGTAAGTGGCCTCATGTGAATCCCTAGCTCGTACACAACGAGAATCATGTTAGGAAATTGACGTGTTATGATGAGAGCCTTGCCCAAGTGTGTTGAGGCCAAGGAGTGGAAATGCCCACACCAAGTGTAACCCACATATGTACGTACTTCCATCATCATGACTTTAGTGGCTAGGTACTAGGCAGGTTACCTAGTAGTGTTAAGCTTAAGAGAGGGTCTATAAATATGTAGGTAAATACGTAGGTAAGTAGGTATTCGATTTGGGACGTAGAAACTCGATTGAAGCCTTGGAAATTCTTCATGGGATATCTACAATATTCACGAATGCTTCCCCATTAATACTCGGATATATTGTAAGAGACTGGCTAGGTATTCGGAGCTTCATAGATGACACCTACTAATGTAAAAGAATATCTTGAACCACTACTCTAATTATATGCCTATTTGGCAAACACCTCATCTTATGCTAATTAGGGGCAGGCGTAGCTACCCGTTCAACTGCTACCATAGGTACAAGTTACAGGAACTGATTGAGGCGTGTAACGGACAGGTAGAGACGGGAAAGTCACTCCCAAGGTTGTGTATTTCTCTCAGGAAACGTGATTAAATTACCTAGTACCATGCCAATTTGTATTATTTTGTATAGAAACATTATGTCCTCCATAGTATACTTTACATGATCTGTATAATGATATCAACGGTCAACCCCTCGAAAAAAGAATTTCCACCCTCACTACGGGTGCCGTAACTTATTCCGCTGCTGACCAGGCGTTGAAATATTCAACACATAGAATCTTGAAATAGGCTTATAATTTGATGTTTAGGCAACCACAATAATAGAAATGGATCGTAGATTAGGAGAGAGTTGCAGTTGCCCTCTAATGATACACATTGTGTATCCCCTCAGGTGCCTCCTGCCTTGACACCCAGACTTAACCACCTAAAGACTGCAGAAACACAAAGCAACTGCCGTTTATGTCCCAACGTGATCTCCCTAGAACGGCGAACCTGCTGGTAGTGTACTGATCCCGTTCTTTCCTGGATGTTGTACATGTTAGTTCAGCAGGAACAATGTTTTCCTGTTTTCCTACTTCTCCCACGAAAAAAATAAGATTCAATTTCTAACACCTAACGTCACACTTCTATCTACTCCTCTCGACACATTCTTCTTCTCATCTCCTTTTTCTCTTCGCCGTTCGTTCTATTCGTTTCCCGGCAGTTTCTCGAAGACCACATCATTAAACACACATACCAGATAATCCCAAATAAACGGATCATCATGCGCGTTTTGTATGAGGCTTTTGTGGTCTGCCTCCTGGCATCGTGCCACGGAATTGCCAACTCTGCTGCCATCAATGCCGCTAACAAGCAAGAGACTGAAGCAACTTCAGCGGCTGAGGCTAAAATCGGTCTTGTCATGGCTGCGAGCAATCTTTCGGAGAACATCGTGTCTAGACCACTCACCACAGTGTCCAGAGTCACCAAGATTCTCCAGATCCCGTCTCCCCAACTTCGAACCATTCATGAGACCAGTGTCGCCGCCGTAACCTCCACGTCGACTTCTATTCACCCAACCCGCACCGGTGACGATACTAGTCGCCCAGCTGGATCTTCGACCGTTTCCTCACATATCCACAGCCCAATTATGACCACAATCCCTGAGAATAACCTGGCTCCCCTCTACCTTGAGTGGCCTGGAGATGTGGACCCTGAGGATCTGATCCCACTATATCAAGATCTTGTTGAGAATGACAACGCCGAACTGGTTCCTCGCAACAGCTATGATGATAATGACGGCTATGGCTTCGGATACGGCTCTAGCACATCTGGCCCTGTCAACGGTGGCTATGGCCACCCTTCTGGTTCGACTTACGTTTCCTCCGGATCAACGAATGTGCCATCCGAGCCAACAAATGCACCTTCTGGTGGCTACGGCAATCACCCTCAGCCAACTCAGGCAACACAGCTACCATCTGGCGGTTATGGAAATCCCCCACTTCCTGACATTGTCAACCCAACCTTTGTTACGCTGCCAGATCCGCCCACTGTGACTGTCTCGTTGGAAGTCTGGTCTTCTACTTTCGATCCAAGCACCTCTACAAACGGTGCAACAGTTATTGTCGTGGAGCCTGCTCCAACCACAGAAGTACCGGTGCCAAATGTGACAGTAGTGACTGTCGCTCCATCTGAAGCGACCCTGCCACTCCCGCTACCAACTGTCGGTCCATCCACTACGACAATGGTAGTTCCAGTTCCAACTGAGACCGTACACAGCAGCCCAGGTTACGTTTACACCACAGTCGCTCCATCGTACACGGGACCTCACGCTGTCACCAGTACTTTTGTGATCGTGCATACACCTACGGCACACCCTACCCCGGCCACTCCAGCTCCAATTGCTCCAAAACCAACTCCTGTCGGTACGAATGCCGGTCGCCGTGTACAGCCAAATCTTCGCTTCTCGTGGGCCATGGTGTTTCTGACATCTACAATTTACGCAGCAACTGGAGCTATCAACGGACTAAAGCGGGACAATGATCCAAAGTCCACCCGTTCCAAGCGTTGTGAGCACTAAAACCCCACACTGCCTAGAGCATACTTGGAACAAACCTACAGCCATACCTGACGACTAGTCATATCAGCACAATACGGCGAGAGACATGAATAGGAGGGTGGTAATGGTTGACATTTGATTTCGGAGGGGAATTAGCTGTTGGTGTCCAAGGTCTAAGGGAGGGAAAAAAGGAAAAGGGCTATAATTCGAGATTTCTTGGGAGCTGAGAACCGCAAAATCGCAAGGCGACGTTTTGCCTTCTGTCTTCTGCAGATTATAATGATTGATTCGCTTGTCGCTTATCACTCGCTAAGAGATGCAAGGTAATCCTTACCTGATAATTCGAGGAATTCTCCGTTTAGATTATGCGAGATCGTTTATGATGTGCATATGCAATGCACTACAACGAGACTCCTGCCCTGATCGATGAGTGGTTCTGATATGCCGGGTATGCTAGAGTGAATGATATGATCAATGATTTGATGCCGAGCGAGATTTCCGATTACCGAGGTGGAGAGGCACCAGTACTGGGGGAGCCGCACCTGATATACAACGGATAGTATCATTAATGTCCTCGGGCTATTCTTTCTTTCTTTCCATCTTTCCCGTTTTCCTCAAGTAATAGGTATTCTAGTCTGAGAAATACCATGGGATATCGGCTTATTTACGTACACTGACTGAGCAATCTTCCACTTCCACAACGGCTCCGTTCGCCTCCTCGGGCCCTCTTTACCTAGACTTATGCTAGATTTTTAAACTATTGGTTTCGTATCATTATCGCACTTGTCACTCTTCTCGCACTGTTTCTTCTACCCTCGCATATGGTAATTTATACGTTCGTATGTGCTATCGATAAGTATTTGAGACCATATAAACCGCTTAGGAAATCTACAGAAGCAGCAGGTCCCCGTTACTCCCAACCCCCTGAGCGGGCTGGAATACCTGCTGCGGGGCGTACTGGTTGACGACGTACGAGGCCTCGGTGCCGGCGCCGCCGAAGGAGCTATCGCCCGCCTCGTGGATGCCCATGGCGGCCATCTGCTGGCTTCCGATGCCCGCGAAGTACGCGTCCGCGTCGTTAACCGCGTTAGCCATGCTGTTACCGCCGCTGCCGCCGCTATTGGTTTCCTGGCCGCGATTCGCGGAGTTGGGGACGGAGACGGGTTGCCCGCCCATGCCGAACGCGCTGAGGCTCTTTTGCGTTTCAAAGGCGGAGAGGTTGACGGAGGTTGATAGGGCGTGTTTTTGGAGCGCGGGGGAATCCGGGAGTCGGCGGGGCCGTGCGCTGCGGAAGACCGTCTGCACGGGCTTGAGGTAGATGGTGGCTAGCGTGCCGACGTTGAGACACATCTCCTCGAGGGTCTGGGAGTCGAGCTTCTCGGATTCGGCCGTGATGGGGGGCTTCTCACCCATGACCATCTGCTTTGCCACATTCATGTCTGTGCTGAGAAGTCGCCAGTACATGTACGCACGGTCTCTTAGGTCCGGGTTATCGGTCTCTTCGGTGGCCCACTTGAGCACTTTGGGCACAAGGTCCTGGCCCTTGGTAGGTCGCTGGATGAATAGCTTGACAGTGGCTGTAAGAAGTGCTAGTTGTACTTCTACGGGCTCATCCGCGAACGAGTACAAGAAATCCTCGAGTAAGACATCGCTATTTTCAATTCGCGCCGCATATTGGCCGATGACCCACACCATTGCCGCCTTGGCCTCCGGCTCGTCTAAAGAGTCTAAATGTTCGCACAAGGTGCCGATAATTGACTCATACTGGTTGGGGTATTTCCGGAAGATATTGCGAATGACCACAGTGGCCTCTTGAACGATATATGGGACCTTGGTGGCTACGAGTTCGAGAAGCAGATTTATGCATGACCTGGCTGCCGGTTCAATCTTAATGGCCAGCTTTCCGATGGCGCGCACTGCTTTCCGAACGAAATGAACGTCGACTTCCGTCGCATACTCCCTAAGTTCGGTTAATACTTCGTCGATATTCTTCTCGTTCGCAAGCATGAATATCAGTTCAAGTTTCGTAACCTTGACATAGATCGGGTCATTGTATTTGCAGAAGAATACGCGAATATCGTTACGGAGAACATCGGGTCTCCGTTGGAGTATGAGTAGCGCATTCCTAAGAGCTAGATATTGGACTTCTGGCCCCTTCGCAAGCAACGTCACTAATGGCGGAGATAGTTTTCGACATAATGCTGATACCTGTTTCTCGTCGGCGATATAGTTCATCAGGTATAAGATAACTCGGATACAGGTCAATACGACGGCCGAGTTTGAGTGCGATAGTCGCGGCGCAATGCGTTCGGCTAACAGGGTGGCTTCCCCGGATTCTTGAGGGACATAAGACATCAAGGCTTCAAGGATATACGTCTGACCCCACCTATTCCCATGTTAGATAGTGTATATGGTAGCTTGGTACGGTATTACAAACTCGGAACAGTCCGGCAAGATTGCCACCATCTTGGAGGCATTGCTATAGTCGATAGTGAGTTTGATGGAATCACTACGTTCCCATATGTCCATCAGGCCAGCTAGTGCGCTCGCGACGACTGTAGGGTTATCGTCCCTCAGAAGCTGATTTAGCCTATCTATGAGATCGGATTGTTCGACCAAGTATTTGTCATGATCGTACAGTTTCGCGACACAGAAAGCGGCTGTCTTTCGTACGTAAGGATCGGCGTCTCGGAGTAGGTGTTTGACAATGGGAACCGTAGCTTCGACGAATTCTTTGACATGGACATAGGACATCGTTCGAAGAGCCAGGGCTCGGACTAGCGGGTTCGTATCATCCATATCCTTCAAAGCATCAATTACCTGTGACATACAATGTCGTGTTGGTCGCAGTACCTACATGTTGTAAGAATGGAATGGCTTTGATGGCAATCTCGGGTCGCATCCTCGCGTAGTTGACTAGGAACAAGAAGCACCTGCACAATTCTCATAAGCATCCTCCTAAGATAGGCTTCGGGCGCGATGTGAACGTACATCTTCTTGATTTCCAAACTCTGGATATGCATGCACCCTATTATGTCGGGGAATAGAGACACCATCTCATTATTGCTCATGGTCATGTTGGCGACGATCTTCTTAAGTGCAATCTTCTTCTGGGTGAAGTTCTTATCCTTCTTTCCGCCGCTGTTCAACTCGAGTCGTAGTTCGGCGACTTTTCCCTGCAAAGTTTTCGGTCGTAAGCCATAGTCCGGTGGAATGTATGCTAAAAACATGGCCATCATGTGCGATAGGAGATGTGGGTGGGATCATAGTGTGTGTTTTGATGACCCCTAAGGGACGAGGGTCGTTGGGGACGTTGGGGACGTTGGGCTGGAGGACGGCTCGAAACGTGTGCCTTTAAGGGATGATTGTCAAGACGGAGGCGCTTCGGCGGACCGCGATAGATTGTATGTAATGAAGATGGGAAATGAAATTGTTAAATAGGTTGGGATACAAGAGGATAGTTAGGGCCGCATGATAGATGGGAACATCAAATGTGATATGTATAAAGGAAGAATAATGCGCTTACTCGAGCGAACAGCTTCGAGTCCCCTCCGCCTTGGGAGCTCGACATGGTGGTGGTTTAACGTTGGCTTGTCTTTGTCGGAATTGCCTCTTTTGTGGCTTTCGATGTGTCGGCTGGTTGGCTGAATAGGAGAGCTCGAGATCGATATAGCGCCTAGCAACAATGGTAACAGGGTGTAAGCAAGGAATCGAATAGCACTTGAGCTGGCATTTACCCCTCACGAAGAGAGAGAGAGCTAGGGATTGCCAATGCTAAGGATTCTGGGATAGAAGGGCTGGATTGACTAAAAGCGTACAGCTGCTGTATCCTTTTAAGACACACTTATGAATGCAACCATCCAATCGCAAGGATTCACGAGCGGACGACGGTGGGAGACAACAAGGCGGTATTGGATGGGGCAATCGAACGCGATGCGCGCTGGTCCTTGATCCTAGTTTTTGGTAAAATGAACGTATGGGTGATTACAATTCACCGTCGATCTAGATGAGAAAGAAGAATTCGAACAGACTCGTATGGCGACATCATCAAAGTCAACAAGACAATGGGATTCGGAGGAAGTTTGTCGGCCCCTCCGTTCAATTCCATTAAGGCAAGAAATATTAATGTTCGAAACCCCTGAAGGTGGAAAGTTTGGTCCTTCCCAGCTTCCGTTGCGACTTGCAGGGATTTGACTTTTGGGTGACACGGACCATATGGATCGGCTTAACCATTTTTGGCATAGTAGATAGTAGTAGGTGTGCTAGTGTAACGAAGCTTTGTCAGCTTGCCCAGCTTGTCCTGCCTGCCAGCCTGCTTGTCCTAATAATATGACAGAAAGCTGTTTGAGTGGATCAGGAATTGTACATTCATCAACTTCGTCATAACATCACCATCGACACGAGAAAAGCTTGTACAACTACATACCACACACGATATCTTTAACAAACAAGAGACCAATTGCCGAGGAGAACTGGCTCAGCTAATCGAGATGGCATCGGATAGCCTTTCTGTCCCTACATGGGTAGCCGACCTACAAAATCCGCGTAAGCCCAGAAGTTCAGTTGGCAGCATACCCGATCCACCTGGATACCCATCGACGGTATCAAAGGTATAGACACAATACAAGAACAAATGTGGGTTGTAAGTGATGTTAATAAGTGTGTAGAAACAAGCGAAAGAGACCAAAGTTCAGCCACGAAAGCAACCGACGCCCGAGGAGATGGACACGTTGAAATTGAAGAAGGCTTGGGAAGTGGCGCTCGCTCCCGTCAAAAACTTGCCCATGACAGCTATCATGATGTACATGTCAGGCAACTCTCTACAGATCTTCAGCATAATGATGGTTTTCATGGCTTTCAAGAACCCCATCATGGGCATCATCGCCACGAACCATGCATTCGAAAGGTTCGAGAGCGAGAGCAACAAGGGAAAGATAATACAAGCGAAGTTGGCCTACGTCGTCATGCAGATGGTGGCTTTAGCTGTGGGGGTGTGGAAGGTCAATGCGATGGGTTTATTACCGTAAGTCTATATAGTATATTCAGTTGCTCAAGCGAAATCGGGATATGCTAATAAGATATATAGGACTACCAGATCTGATTGGCTGGCTTGGGAAGCCCAACGAGAACCAGTGGAATTTGCAGTCACCGCATTATAGATTTAGATCCATTATTCAATATATCCTACATGAGACCATGCTCTCCATACCCGTTTAGTCTTTTTGCGTTCTACGCTTGATTCCCTTTTCCCAACCTGCTCTACGCCGATCCTGATGTCGCGGCTGTCTCACTGATGGGCGGTGGTTGATTCAGTAATTGATTGTTGGAGGTGTTAGGTTGCTTCGTTTGCGCCTTGCGGACGACCGACTTTACATTTTGGTAAGGTCCATCTGACATTGGTTCTGCAGACCAACGTTCTAGAGCGTCGCTCTTCTCAGACTTCGCATTTAGCGGGTGCTCCCTTTTGAGAGTACCGTTGATGGTGCGTTTGCGGTGTGTCCATGGGCGATTTAAGGGTATGTGCTTGCCGTCTTCCGACGTCCGATCCGCTGACGCTGCCTGCTGACCTGGCGTTGGAACATTATCCGCTGGTGGGGTTGTGCTTCTTCCGTCCTGCTTCTCGGGGATCTGCCTCTTTTCAGCCTGCCAACACCATGAGCAGTTCGTTCACTGATAAAGGAGGCAATGCGTTACCTTGTCTTCCATATCGCGATATCTCGTAACTGATCCTTCTACAGGTCGAAATCTGGAACTGGGTATAATCAATATGTTTGTACTGCTTCTTTCGTACTCTAGCTGGTTGGAACCGGGTATATGAGAACGGCATGCCCATAATAACGAGGGCCATACAGCTAACAATGGCTGTGTAAACTCGTACGGAAACGGGCGAGCTCGATGGGTTTAAATAACATTCTCACACTTCGATCAAGACATAGCCTTACATATCGCTTATGAACGTTGTAAAGTCAAACAACCCCCGCCTCAAGAAATACACATAGGCACGTTCAGCCGTCGATCTATCCCTATGCTACCTAGATCTGGTGTGGTGTAGACCCCCACGGGAGTCTTGGTTTCTGTGTGCTAGTATATTTCGCGATATCAAATGAAGCGTTACCATTTTGGTCCTACCCGCAAGATTGACAGGAACCGGACTGAACTTTGATCGGGCAACATTGATCGGAAGTGTAGTATTGAATCCGCGGTGAAGAATGGTGCGTCATCTATCTCAGAACTGTTGTCGGTTGTGTCGAGAGTCAAAGCGACACGTCAAGGAGTCATATGAAGACACCTCTAATCTCGGCCGAGTAGCCTATCAGAGACATCGATCCAGACTGTCGGGAGCGCTAAATGTCGCTAGCTGACAAGGTGGTAGTGAAGTGCGTTAAACATTTTAACCAAGATTCAATCCTGGGGAGCAGTCCAATTGCCTTTGCGATACATGGCGTGCAGTGTAATGTGGACAGGTAACCGGGTTTTAGAATACTGGACAAATAGCGGTCAGTTATTGACGAATGGTTGTGAAGAAGGAAGGACGGATATTTCGGTGCATAAAATCAACACAGCTTCCCTTTGTTGGGCACACCGTATTGAAGTTAGTAAGGTGGTGACATACTACCTCGATGAGGGGTTATGGGTTATGTGATAGAGCCAGTGGCATTTTCAATATCACGTTGCGAATTTTACGAATTTTTCATCACTCGGAGCAGTGTTGAATTCCGCCAAATTCCGTATCGGTTCATTGATGCAACTTCTGAATCCTACCTAGGACCTAGGACCTAGGCATGTAATATCCGCTGTAGTGCTTCTCCCCTCGAGCTGTAGCATTGTCTCTTAGATATCATGTCCTAGGATTGGTGATATTGGAAATATGCAGCTCGTAGATTACCTACAGCTTACGCCGTTCACCGGCTTCATCTAGCATCATTCTGTTACACCACATTCCCATCAGCCCATAACCGATGCGAACTTCTATTTCCGGAAGGAATTCTATAACGAAAGCATTCCTTCACCGCTTATGACGGATTGCGGCTGCAGTAGCTTATTCGAGTCTAGGCCATTGACATCTCACTCTCGAGTTGAGCAACTTCTGAGACATACATTCCCCATGTCACTTGACATGCCGTGAACAGAGAGATGAGGCTCTGTGCCTTGGTAACAGGGCTGATCGTACACCCTTATAACCTTTATTCGACATCGCGATGCTATTGTGATTTCCCGAGCTATCTCCCGTGAATTGCGGTCTCTGATATAGGATAATCTACCCCGCGAAGGGTTTCCGACGTGCAAATTACTGGCCGTAACCTTGGGCGAACCGGATGTCATTCCCTCGGATAGAAAACGGGATGTTGCAGATTGGGAACTGGCACTGTAGTTTATCCCGACCGCTACTTTGTACCTAGGCCCTAGGTAGGTTATGACTCCTACCTCAATATCGACCGACACTCAAACCGCAATGGACTCGATATGGCTTCTCCGGTAGGCAATGTATGTTTAGCCATGCCAGGAATATGCCTAGAACTAACACGCGACAACGAATCGTGGCTGTTATCTTGCTTTGATCTCTGTAGGATCAATCACTGATCCTGCAGCTCACCAATTTGATATATGATTACTGGCAATTTGATGTTTGTAGACCTCGCTCAGCTGACCATGCGCATACGAGTCACTAATAGTGGATTTTGGTATATACAATTTGTAGGACTTTGCCATCAAGATTTGGAATGTGCTTGGGCTATTCTGTCTGACCTTAGTTAGCATGTCTTCATAACACCATGCGTGGCTGAGGTGCTTGCCTTCGACACCACTGTGTGCAATGGTGTTCGCAGACTATTGCCTGTGCGATGGATAACCCTTGAAACCTGCTAACAATCCGTGTCTGGGCAATCTAGGATTCTAGGTATGTCGTGTACGAAAGTGCCTCAAATGTGATTAAGTGATGGGCTTGTGAAACTCCGGACAAGCTTACGGCAGTCCGACATGGCCACGATTAGAGCACCAGCCCTCCCCGCGCTTGTATACGGTTGGACCTGGCTTAAATATGATACAATACAATCAGAACATAATTATTAAGTAGATTTATGAACCTATTTCTTGCTTTCATAAAGTGCATCGGAGAAATATGCCCACCTTATGCAGACCGGCGACTGGTTTGAATGCCTACTAATACCGTGCCAGCCGTGCTTAGGTAGTATCTTGAACCGAATGCCACCTATTCAGGGGCTTATGAAAAATGGGAGTAAAAATTGTTGTCTATCAAGCCACATGTGATTTGTCTGAAAGGGTACTAGTAGTCTTCATTAAAAAGTAGTAGACTTAAATGGTTGGTTATTTGAAAGTTGAAAAGTTGAATGCACCTTTGTGATGAAGTTGATGCATAATACAAAAATTTAACATAGTATTACGAAGTAGGTTGTTCTTTTTTTCACATGCGTGTACGAAGTAGTCGAGTACATATATCTCGATCAAAGGTGCTATGTATGATGTAATAGCACAACCTTAATAAATGGGTTTCTCCGCACCAGCTCCACTGTTATCAGCTTATCTCTCCTCTATCGATAAACTTCTTAGGGTGATGCGGGCCCACGCAGTGCATGGCAGTGCATGCAGGTGATAAATATTACTAGTAACCTTAACTAGGTATTGTACAACGTGAGTTGCCGAAAGTCTGATTGAAATGGACGTTTTGAGTTTTAGGTAACAGTTCATTGTTAACGGCCCAAATCTTCAATTGCCATTCGTTCCAGTTGCTGTCTGAGCTTTCTCATTTCACCTGCCCTTTTACAAGGGCTTCCGTATAGGTACTGCGAGAATATGCTTCATTGGAGCTCCTCAATCTGCTCTAATGGCTGATGCGATTGATCAAGATAGCATCAAGGCTAGCAACAGCCAACCTTCTCAGCCGCCAAGCCAATCTCCTCGCGATACCAACCATCCCAACCATCCCAACCACGAGACGACCGAAAATGGATCTCAGGAGGCGAAAACATTACAACCTGCATTTCCCTTGCTACAGAATAATGCCAGTAGCGAAACATTGTTGCATACTGTACAGGCGCAAAAACGAACTACGGTCGAAGATGACAACGACGAAGAACCAGCAGTAGCTAGACCTTTCGTTAGAACGAACAGTCCCGATATATCTTCTAGAGTGCCAACCCCGCCCGAAGAAGACAGAGCGCCCATCCGATCGGCATACAAAATGCACAAATTTACTTTGTACGAGACCGCAAGTCGGTATTACATTGTGGGGGGTGACGTTACCGAAAAACGCTATCGCATCTTGAAGATCGACCGCAATACCCACGATTCCGACTTGGGCATAACTGACGACAAAATTATATACACCCAGAAGGAGATGAATTCGCTGTTGAACACCATAGATGATGGGAACAAAGGTACTGGTGGTATCAAACAGAGGTGTACAACATGGGGAATTCTAGGCTTCATTAAATTCACAGGGCCATACTATATGCTACTCATTACTAAGAAGAGCACAGTTGCTATGATCGGAGGCCATTACGTGTACCAGATTGACGGCACTGAACTTATCCCTCTAACGCCAGCGAAATACAAGACTGACGCTCGTCATGTTGAAGAGCAGCGATTTCTAAACATCCTCACAAATCTCGATCTGACGAGGTCATTCTACTATAGCTACTCCTACGACATCACTAGGACCTTACAGCACAATATCACCAGAGAGAGAATTGCTCTATTGGATGGCATGCCAGGCACGACATATGATGATTACAATTCTATGTTTATATGGAACAGTCACCTTCTGCGACCCGCCGAAGAGGCTATTCACGATCCATTCGATTGGTGCCGTCCAATTATACATGGCTACATTGACCAAGCTGCGATATCTATTTATGGTAGAACTGCACACATCACCATAATTGCGCGACGATCGCGATACTTTGCCGGTGCAAGATTCTTGAAACGTGGCGCCAATGACTTGGGTTATGTCGCAAATGATGTTGAAACGGAGCAAATAGTTGCTGAAGCTTTGACAACCTCCTTTCACTCTCCTGGCCCGAAGCTGTTTGCAAACCCTCAGTATACCTCTTACGTCCAACACCGAGGAAGTATCCCTCTCCACTGGACACAGGATAATATGGGCGTAACTCCAAAGCCGCCAATTGAATTAAACCTCATCGATCCATTCTACACAGCGGCAGCGCTACATTTTGATAACCTATTTGAACGGTATGGATCACCTGTCTATGCGCTCAATCTCATCAAGGCTAGAGAGCGGACTCCGCGAGAATCGAAGTTGTTGGATGAATACACGAATGCAATCAACTACCTAAATCAATTCCTCCCCGAAGGCCATAAAATCATCCACAAAGCTTGGGATATGAGTCGCGCTGCGAAGAGCAAGGACCAGGACGTCATTGGTACACTTGAGAACATTGCGGAGACTGTCGTCACTACGACCGGTATTTTCCACAACGGAGATGGGGATATAACTCCGACCAGAGTGCAGAACGGTGTTGCAAGAACAAACTGTATTGATTGCTTGGATCGTACAAACGCTGCCCAGTTCGTCATTGGAAAGCGAGCTCTTGGACATCAACTCCATGCCCTAGGCATTCTTGAGAAAACTACCATCGACTATGACACAGATGCAGTGAACCTCTTCACGCATATGTACCACGATCACGGTGACACGATCGCTGTTCAATATGGTGGGTCTCAGCTGGTGAATACCATGGAGACGTATCGCAAGATCAACCAGTGGACAAGCCACTCGCGAGATATGATCGAGAGCTTCAAACGATATTACAACAACTCATTCATGGATAGTCAAAGACAAGAAGCATACAACCTGTTCCTCGGCAATTATATTTTCGCTCAAGGGCAACCCATGCTGTGGGACCTTTCCACTGATTACTACCTCCATCACGCGGATCCAAGAACGTGGTCACAGAAAGAGAAGCATGACTACATCCACTGGTACACGCCGGCTTATCTCGAGAAGCGGACTATTCCCGCTTTTGTGCCACCGAAAGGAGAGATGGGCACGAAGCCAGTCTCATTCTTCGATGACTACTGGCTCGAATACTACCGCCCATCGACACTATCTTCATTCCCGAAGATGTTCCCTTATAAGATGAATTCAACTATCAAGTACATACCCTTCAAATCGACTCAGGAAGGCAAATATGACTTGAGTCCCTTCCGCGTTCGCACTGAAGGTGACGGAGAGACGCACGAGAAGAAGAAACCTACGGCCAAGAAGGAGGTGATTATTGTTGACCCGTCAGAATCCACTAGATCGACCGCAGACGACGACTCCGAATCTGTTATGACCGAAAAGGCGAGCGTCCGGGGTATATCCATACAACGCTGGCTTCAGCCCATGCAGCCGGAGAAGGGACCCACAATCCCCCACAGCATCATGAAAGATTCGGCGGAGAATCGCGATAGGCAGAAGCAGACACAACAGGAGAAAACCACGGCCGCACAACGAACCTTCGCGAACATCGTCCAAGAATCGCTCAACCCCACCGTCAGCGCGCAGGAAACGGAGGATTACACGCGATATATCAGCCACCCGCAGAGCCTACCCCTGGTAGTCTCAAACGACGCGCCCCCCGACGTCGACTCCTCTGAATACCAAGAATATCTCAACGGGAGCTGGCAGACGGAAGGCTTGGCGCCTAGCGGGGCGGAGGAAGATATCGACTCGTATAACGACCTGCTGAAGGTCGGAGACAACCCGCTGACGGTGACGGACGAGGACTTGCCCAAGAAGAGATACAAGGCTTATAGGAAGTGGCTTAGAGGTAAATCGCTCTTCAAACAGCAGCCGCTCGATTAGGGATCGTCGGCTCAGGATACGCCGATGAGCGATGCCTTCGATTTGGGGTCCCCTGATTTGGGGTCTCCTTGATGGCTTGGGACTTGCTGGTAGGGGGGCTGTAGAGACTACGGGGCTGCGCTATGCTATTATTCCATCTTTGAATAGATTGCGTAGTTGCGGCTCCTTCTCGATCAGCACACCCACACGATCGTGAAGGTCTACTTGCGATGCCTTCATTACGGCTGAAAGCATGTCAGCGGTCTGGGTTAGTCCGGCTTTCAGATCGCTTGCAACTGGGCTATCATCCGAGAACGAGTCTTCGTCCTCGATGTTGAGCCAGCATAGCATAAGGACCTTGATGATCTCGTTACAGTAATGCGGGATCCGCGGCCAGCAGTTACGCAATATGGCCTGGAGGAGTTGGGTTGCCGAGGTGAGGGTTGGCGGGTGCTTGGTTCCGAACGGATCGGCCAATATCTCGGAGACCATGGGGACGAAGTCCTATCGTTCGCACAGTTAGTTAGCATTTCATGGGGAACAGGCGTTCGGGTGTAAACATGGGGTTCAAGTTCGATAGTGGGCCGGCGAATGAGGTGGGATAGGAGGACGGTACCTTCAGGTGTTTCACAGCTAGTATACCCATCCCGTTTATAACACACACGAGTACTTCGCAGAACAGGCTGACAAGCCGCACGTGCTCTTTCGCGTGGTGGTACCCCACCATGACTCCTTCCCGGACTATCTTGTCTAGTAGTTTGCGCTGCGATTCCGTAATTTGCTGTTTCTCGTTCCCGCCTAATCCCGGACCGGCTTCCGGGCCGTGATCAGTATACGTAAGCCCGGCCATCTCGATTAGCGCGGGGTAGGCCGCGCCTAGGATCTCCAGGGACTCGTCTTCCGGCGTGAGAGAAGGAAGGAAGAGAACTGCGGGGAATACGGCATCTTCGAAGACTGTGGCGAGGCCGGTGTTCTGCATCAGGTTTGGCGGGCATCGTGACCAGAAGGCGCGGAAGATTTGGAGGGCGCGTATTTTGAGGCTCGCATGCGATTCGTCTAGGAGAGTGAGGAGCGCGGGGGTGAAGGATGGCCAGTGCGTTTGTAGGAGGGCGGCCTGACAGGTGTGAGATCTGTTTGGTAAAAGTGAGGTTGTAGGCGACTTACGTCTGAATGCTCCACTGCCCACGCGAAGACAGTGACTGCATACCGGTGGGCGTACTTCCACGGCTTCGTCTCCGGGGTCTCCCGGTCTACGGTGTCATAGCGCGACGGCTCGACAAACTCGGCTTTACGTCCGGATGCGGTCACGGCTGCGGAGCGGGACTTGGAGAATAGTGGGCGTATGAAAGTGGTGAGGATTTCCTCAGCAATCAGTGACTTGATCTGGGATTCGTCCAGGGTCTGTAGTTGAGCCTCCAAAAGCTTGCGCGCTAGAGCACACGAGTTCGCTGTGGACCAAGGATCCGCGGCATCTGTGAATGCGGCCAAGTGGAGTAATACTAAAGGCCGCAGTTGCAGAGGCGCTTGGAAAGGGGCGTCGATCAGCTGTTCTATGGCTTGAAGGCCAAGTTCGCCCTTGCGCCGGAGTTTCGCGTAGTCTGTCGTGTCTGTACGATGAGTCTAGGTGAGCTGACTGTTTCAATTGTCATTGGATGAGAGGGCTCATACCCTCGTCCAGTGAGGTGTCAGAACAGATAGGCATCATCAGAGCGCTGATGCAATCTGATATGCCGAGGAGTGCGTCATTCAAGCCATCTTCATCGCATCTTTCTTCCTCTTTCGTGCTCTTGATCTTGATGATTGTGACGTATGCAGCCCGGAGGACGGCGATGTGATCCTTCTGCGCATGTTCACTTAGCCTGCGACCGTAGATAGAAATGACAGATTATAAATCCCGAGGATCGCTTGCATACCGATTGGTCTCGATCATTTGATAGAAACTTGTTTAAGTCCTGAAAGCTTGTTCTATTTGGAATCACTAAGATGACAATTAGTCAAATTGTCTTTGTAAGATGAGTTGTGAGTCAGAAATCTCACGGTTTTGAATGTCTTCGGGAAGCTCCCATGGAGATGTCCCAGCCTTTTCTAACTGTCCGCAAGCCTCAAGAAGTTCCTCCAACATAGTTCCCCTTTGCTCTGTGATTGTGATGGAAAAAAGGCAGAAGATCCGGTTTGTTGTTATTCTAAACATCGGGCTTTAAGATCTTGAATGGAAATATGAACTTAAAGGCCTAAGCGGCGGGCCGTCATCAGCTGATAAAGCAATCTTCAGGGCACTGAAAGATTACATAAGGCAACCAATGCTGACTCAGCACATATTAAATAGGGGCATCATGCATTTTAGGCTTCTATATAATTCATTCAAATATACTATCTAAGTAGAATATGGATAATATTTCATAAGATATGGACATGTCCATGATCAAGTCCATGTGCTAGAAATCCAGATGCATTGAAAACCCTTCGTTCTTCAACAAACTCCTTGAGACCCTCGAAATCTTTACATTGCCGAGAGAACCCGCTTCCAAGAAATCCATCCGCTTCGTTAACTGCTGGCTCTATAGTTGTATCTACGGAGCAAGTAAGGCCTTGCAAGAGGTAATCAAAACAGTGCGCTACATGAGAAACGCGATCCTTGCCAAAATCAAACTCTTGGAGGTCGTCAGACTGAGAGTAGTATGCTCGCCGCAAGAGGTAAAGGCAATGCAGTTGATGAAATACTGTAGGTATAGATATATTTAGCGCGAGATGTTCATCTCTGAAGTACCCAAGCCCATCTATCACAATCACTCCCGGTTAGCCACTCCAAGATTAAGATATGACCACTTTTGATTGCTTACTCGGTATCAGTTCGTCCCATATCGGTTCAGATATTTCTCCCGATCCATCTACTTGTGGTGGTTCCCGCGAAAAGGGTGAATTGTATATGAACTCTCGTTGTATGCCTAGTAGGGGTATGCTCTGTTCAGTATCGTCATGTAGATTATCTCCCAGGGCTATGTAGATCTGCATGGCAAGCACACCGGCAGCAAATGCCACAAGAGATATAAATATTGGTATGAGAATTGAGAGGTAGCGACGAGCTTTTCCATCCCCCGGTACATATAGAGTGCCTTTAGGCGTTGCGTCGAATGACTCTACAGAACCGTTTTCCGTTTCGCCATTTGTCAGCGGCTTGTACGAACTCGTCTCTCTGCCAAAAAGGCTGTTTAAAAACATGGTTTTATGCTTGAGATGGTTCATATGGTTGTTCCTGTCTATGTAGAGCAAACGCGATGTTGGGAAATATTTGGAGCATTTTGAACTTTGACATATTAGACATGTGTAGGTACCTACCTAAGGTATTTGGGTATTAAGGTGCCTATAATAAACCCGACCCCCTGTGGCGCTGGTCGGAAAAACACTGTGTGCATTGAAAAAGCAACTAGGTACCTACGCTGTCGTGTAACAGTGGTGGCTTCTCTCGTCATACCTATAAGACCTTCACATCAGCCAATGAGGTCTCTATATATTGCCTACGCGTCAAAAGCGAATCCTTCGAAGCATAGTTGCGTTGTATTCAAGGTTGACTCAAGTACCTACAGTGTAACGCAAAATATATTAAAATCTGCCCGAGCCCCTTTATCCACTTACCATTTGAAAGCATTCAAACAAGGCCTGCATAGCTTATGTGTCTAGTTTTGTGTTCCGTGGTGGCGACGATCTTGGCCGAATTCCCCCTATTCGCTATGGTAGCAGGATAGGTGGGAGCACGACTTCATAGAATGTTACGTTGGACTTAATGTTGAAGATTACATTCAAGTCCTATGACAGATGGCTTGGACTTGGTATCATCCAGCCCGGAAGATAATACCTCTAGGACTATTTGACCTCTGGTAAGACAAGTGTATCCCGGATTTAATTAAATGAGCACCATCAGTAGGTTTCCTCGTTGAACTTCATCACACTACAGCCTTGCTAAAATACAAAGAACAATGCGGACTCTTTCCATCACCACTATTATTCTTCAGTTTGCTGCCACCTTTGCTGTGGCGGCTCCGACTGCCCGTGAGTTGTTGACTGTTTACGTTTATCGACACCAGAACTAATTCATTTCTGAAGATAACACCTTGCTGGACCCAGCAACTGTTTCTCGTCGAGACACGGCACGAGCAGTTAACCACCTAGCCAGTCGTGACGAAGCCGAGATAGCTGTTGCGGACGGATTCAAGAGACGTGAAGAAACCGATATTGGCCTTGGAGATGGTTTCAAAAAACGGGAAGATGCAGAAGTGCAGGTAGGAGATGGCTTTAAGAAGCGTGGTAATGAGGACGTCGACGTTGGCGACGGATTCAAGAAGCGCGAGGATGAGGATGTCGATGTTGCAGATGGGTTCTAGTTATGGGAATGCTATCGATGGGCGACTTATTCTGAGTGAACTTGATGTCCAATTTCAAATTACGATATGATCATTTACAGATGGAAATGGCACATAGGAACATTCTCTAAATTTATAGCTATTCTTGTGGTAATACCTAGGCACTTACTTACACTTTATGCCACTAAATTACACGTATTAAACTGGCAGCATACGAAATCTTTGGTATAGTGCAGTCTTTATGATCTAGAGAAACTTTAGATGGAGGCAGTTGTACATATGCTTAGATTTGGAACTGGTAACGTCAAGATAACTATGGAAATATCCCTAACTAGTGCTTGCATACAAGAAAAGGCCTTTATTTATTCTACCTTGAGCAGATGATCCGCTCCATAGCCGTTTAATATCCATTCTCTCAGTCTATTCAACCTGCTATCAACCTTTGAAGGGTGTCTTGTTACCTGTTCGTAAGGTACCAGTATCATATTTCACTATTAATTCCAGGTTCACTGTCTTTCTTGAGACTCCTCCGGGATTCCTACCAAGATCTCATCCGACGGTACGTAATCGTCATTGACGACGTATCCGCTGTCTGGGGGGCAGTGTTTGAACCTATCTAGCTTAGGCTTTCCGTCTCTCTCTGGGTCTTCGGGACGCTTGTAGCAGGCCGTATGTTTCTTAGCCCAGTCTTCTAGCTGCTCCCAACTTCGACACATGCGGTGTTGATTGAGGCCACTCAGCACCTCTGGTCTCCTATCCGTCGCCCTCGGTGTATCATCTGCATCACACAAGATTTGTCTGCGCAATGCATCCAAGCAATGATCGACGTGATGCCGGGAACGTGACTGAGGAACTCCGCGTCGAAGCTCACTTAGCGTGATGTGAATTATCTTCAAACAGTGCAAATTGTGGAAGCCGTGGAGGATGTATATTCCTTTGGTCTGATCCCAAGGGAATCGTTGCGCAGTGCGTAGGTTATGCTGAGCCGCCCATGAATCGGAGAGTGCGACAACACCAGAATCTATGTTGATAGAATCCCATAATTGGTCTTGTAGCGTGTCATTTTGGGAACTGTATGGAGTCATACGTACGTAGGGCTCCTCGATGTTGCGTGCAAGGCTGGCATACTTTGAAAGTGGCTGCTTGGACGGCAAGAGATAGAACATGAGAGTCAACAGATTGACCAATAGCGACGCTGAAAGTAGTCCTAAGAGAAGGCTTTGTGTTCGACCCCCAGCTTTACGTGTAGAAAGGGGATAAACTACATTATCACGAGTTTCAGCTCCATCAATGTCTGTGAGCAACCCGTGATCCTCTTCGTCATGAGAAAGAATAGCCATTCTGGTGGTCTATGTTGTTGTCCCAGGCATGGGGGCTTTTTTTTCTCGTTCTCAAGGAATTGTCACACAGAACTATGTATATAGGTAGCTACTTTAGAACAGCCCTGGGAATCACCTACCTTTTATGGAATATATCCGGCATTGTGTTACTTGAAGCTGAAGGAGCTGCATAATACTACCACCCAACGGAATGATAGGCTGTGGATTTGGATCATTCGAGTTGCCACACTTCGTCAGCATGATGTACATAGCTCCAGCAAATCATAGCGAAGTTTAAGGGTGACATCCCGGAGAACATGATCCTTCGCCTTGAGGTTGCAGCCTTTTATGCCTACTCGAATTCTGGACTTCTTCCAATCGCTTGTTACATATAATTATCCCTCAACATAACTCATTTATTCCCAGTTGAACTCCATTCACAGTATAATCACTACGAATCGAAGAAAAATGGCCTACTCGACGCACTTGAGATTGGTCAGTAACCGCCCAGGTCTCATAGCTTTGGCCTCTTTCTTTTGTGTCATCACTATAACGGCGGTCACGTCTAGATTCCATGCTAGATGGATAACTAGAGCTGGGTTTGCTACGGATGATTGGTTAACCCTAGTAGCGTTGGTAAGCGCGACTCCTAACTTATTTCTCGTCTTAAGGGGTTATATTTTCTAGTCAACTGACATTGAAGATTATAGGGCTTTGTACTTGCGCTGAATGGAATTTTCATCGCCGGCACAGTCCAGGGCGCAATCACAGGCCATTCACCTATCGAAAATGACTGGCCCGTAACCACAGAACTCGAGCATCTAGCCCAGAAATACAAGTATGCTTTCCAAACGACTGAGAAAGTCACCTTCGGGTTGATCAAGTTAGCGATTCTGTTTTTATGGAAGCGGATATTCGGACCTGCTGGATGGTTTGTCAGGCTCTGCTGGTGTATGATAGTTATCATTTGCGCGTGGTCCATTTCATTTTTCTTCGCCACCCTTTTCCAATGCGGGACAGAATGGACGTGGAACTGGGCTCCTATAGGGATCTTTCTTACCCAATGCACGAATACCCTCAATATGCTCACTGTTTTCACGGCAACGGACCTGCTGACGGACTTCATTATCATGTTCATGCCGGTCCCACTCATATGGAAGCTTCATATGCCAACAAGGAGGAAAATCGGCGTAACATGCATTTTCATGCTCGGATTGTTGTAAGTCTATCGCCATCTATCCACACACTTACACGTATGTTGTCATTTGGCGGGAAGTTTCTAATTTCCGTCTAGTACGATTGGTGCTGGTATAGCACGGATGTATATTTACCTTGTGACTTCTTACGACAAGGAAGATAACCCGGACTTCATTGCAGATTTCACTCTGTTCATCCTTTGGTCGGAGATTGAAGTTAATGTTGCTATGGTCGTCTGTTGCCTACCGACGTTAGCCCCTATTATAGGGAAATTCAACGAAGGTCTAATCACCCTCCTCGGGCCAAGTCACCCGAGTCATTGGACTCTTCTATCCAGTGGCCGCGCAGCCAGTAAAATATCTGACATTGGTGTCGAGCTACCCGTCGCTTCGAAAACAAGAACTTTCTCGCCAGCGGGACTTACGATAAATGAGACGGTACCGTGGGAAGGAGATCCGAGGATGGTTACGGAGGCTGGCTATAACAAGAATACCAACGAGAGATTTCAACAAAGACGGGGCATCATAGCTCGCACTGATATTTACAGAAGTTTTGAGGCTATCCCCTGAGTACCTAGGTCTTAAGTACCTATGTCCTAGGTAGATGGCTTGATAGTGTAAGTAGGTGCGAAGAAAACAAGTATCAATCTATCAATTCCACACGCGTATACGAGGAATACGCTAAAATAAGCATAAATGGCGTACCGTAGTGCCGTATGATTGTACCAAGTGAGACATAATGAGGTAGCACCATAAAAGCTTACTAGGCCACCCGAGGCCACCGATGAACTTATGATGAGTGGCTTTCATGCGACTTCCCGGCTTGCCCGGTCATCCCCGACCATGTTTTATCTACCTAGGTAGGTAGGTACCTGATGTATGGTAACACCAGCTGTGGTAACACGACCGGTCATTTTTGATCTTTGTTTTCTTAGTTCTACGCCGAGATGTTTCGGTAGACTCGGAGTTCCGGGTCATAAGTACACCTAGGACTGTACTGTTTGATTGACTGGGTACCGAGATACCTGATACTGAGATGTGGGGCTGTGGCACAGCATAATTCATACTATGTGTTGGCTCCAGGGCTATCCATATGGGATGTATTAGGTACTGAACTTGGGGGCCGTGACCATTTACCAGTGAGGTAATCATCCCTTCCTCTATCCCTTCTTCCATATATTTTATATTTGAACGCTTCGTATTTCGCATCTATCTTTGAAACGTCCAACTATCAAGCCATTTGGCAACCGAAAATTCGCATCCCCAAATACTGAGCAAAAGTTAAGACCGGATCATACGAGGTTGCCCCTCCGTTTGCTTCCATTCGAAGCCTGAATCTAAAAAATGGCCAGAACCATCCCATGGCTACTCGGCCTGGGAGCCCTAACCTTTGGTCTTCTGGCCGTCTTTATCGAACCATTTCGTCAGTTTCTATTTGAAAATGACTACTATAGTATCAAACTTCCTTTCTCAGATGGAATTAGCTCGGCCGTTGTTTTCGACCCTGTCCAAGAAATCACATATGTAGGCATCCAATCAAATGGTGTGGAACATTTCCAGGACATATTCTACGCGGAGGATACTTCCGGAAAGAACCGGTTTGCACCGCCTGTTCCCGTCAAACATGCGAAGGGAACTGTGCTTGATGCCACCCAGTCCGGGGCCTGGTGTCCGCAAGGGACTGGTGATATACTTCCATTCACTAGCCGAATTGTGAATATTAGTGAAAATTGCTTGAGCCTGAGGATTGCTCGGCCGCAAGCCACGGCGCCGGATGCTAAGTTGCCGGTTATAGTATGGCTACACGGAGGTATGTACCCCTTTCGTCTAGCATCAAACCAGCTAGAACGCTGTGGCTGACTGCTATCATAGGTGGCCATGCTCTGGGGTCAGCCTCAGATATCTTGTACGAACCGGATGGCATAGTAAGACAGGCTGCTGCAGATGGTCAGCCATTAATCTTTGTTGGCATAAACTATCGCTTAGGTTGTATGTTCCTTGTACCTTTTCAGACACCATGTGCTACTCCCTAACATGGTTCAATAGTCTTCGGTTTCGCGACAAGTAAAGCACTCATTGATGCGAAACATACTAATGCTGGCTTGCGTGACCAACGAGCCGCTCTCGAGTGTATGTGATGCCTATTATTTGCTTGCGCTTGATTAAACTAACAGATCTTGATATAAAGGGGTACGTGATAATATTGAAAACTTCGGTGGGGACCCGCAGCGTGGTAAGTGCCCCTTTTTTCAAGAATGGATCTTCCCGTAGCGCTGGCTTGCTGACCGTTTAACCTACGAAAGTGACCGCAATTGGACAAAGTGTCGGGGCTAGTGATATTAGCTTACAATTGATCGCGTTTGAAGGGAAGCAGGATGCTCCATTCCAGCAAGCTGTGTAAGTGATCTCCCAGTCTCGAACATGTCTCCATTCCAGCTTACGTAAGCGTCAGGATGATGTCCGGGGCTACAGGGCTCAATTTCAATACCATGTCGGATTTGGTAGCGAATAACAGCGCTACGGTAGCTCAAGGGGTGGGATGTATCAAGAACGAAGATAGCCAGTCTGCGGAGACCCTTCAATGCTTACAGGAAGTCCCTTTTGAAGTTCTGACCAACCTCTCCGTCACGGCATCCCGTGCCGCACGTCCGCCATTCGGAGAGGCGTTCTTCTATCCCACTTATGATGGAGACTTCATCACCGACCGGCCCACTGAGCTGATGCGCGCCGGGAAATTCTCCAAGGGTGTGTCAATCATTGCTTCCTGGGTAGCTAATGAAGGAGCATGGTACGCTTCTCCAACCACTTCAACTGACGAGGAGGTACTGGGAAGTTTTGGACTCTGGCTGACTGGACACTCCGAGTCTACGAAAGCTAAGTTGCTGGAGCTGTACCCAGTTGAGGATTTTGAGGGCATGGTAAGACCGGACTACGATGGACCCATTTCAGCTCAGTACTATCGTGCCGCGCAGCTAAACAAGGACATCTGGTTCACGTGTCCTGTCCTTGACTTCGCATGGCAATACGTCAAGAACGGAGGTGTGGCCCCAGAGAAGATGCACTTGTATGAATTCAACGCGACGCGGTACACCCCAGTCTTCGAGTATATGGGAGTCCCCTTTTGGCGCGTCGCGCACTTGAGCGATATCCCATATGTCCTGAACCATCAGGGACTAGCCGCGGGGGCTGATAATTCGCCAGCACAATTAGAATTGTCCAAGGTGATGAGTCGGAGTATCGCGAAGTTTGTGACCTCTGGCATCGCTAATGGGGATGGGAGTGGGGCTCATGCATGGCCATCGGCTTTTGGTGGCGTGACGAAAGATGAGCTGAAGAAGGAATTTCCAAATAAGGTCTCCGTGAAATTATTTGGAGGGCCGTATGGAAACACGCCCGTTTCCATTAGTAAAGATGGCAATGGGGATACTCCGTCGGAGGCGGAGCAGGCTTTGAGATGGGAGAAAATATTTGAGAGGTGTGAATTCATAAACAGCGAGAAAGTGAGAAAAGAGTCCGGAGTATAAGAAGATGAAGGAATGAGCTTAGATAGGTAGGCAAATAAGAGTTAGAAAGACACACTCTTAAGGTAGTCTGTAACTAGGTCATCCATTTAGAAGAGGTCAACATAACGAACCAAAAAAAAAATTGATCTGTGGATGTTGCGAGTAGCTCAGGGTACACCACGCAGCGTTTTATTTCAGTGCCCATTATGAAGTACAATACCGCTACCTATTTTAGTGGTTAAATGCCTAAACCCCGCAAGCTGTCCACTAGAATATAGCGACTTTCAGCGAATAGACGGGCTCCTATTAGGTCCACCCTGTCTAAATCCATTTAGGTACGAAGTACTGGAACCTCGAATACTAGGTACCTATTAATTATCATCTCTCTTTTCGCATATTTTTCTCCCAACATTCATTAGTAGCCCGTACCACCTTTTTAAAGTCCAGGAATGAAATAAACCCAATAAAGAAAATTTTCGTGTTGTGCTCGATTGTGATGAACTTGGCATAATTGACTCGGCTTTCTTTCGGCAGGGGGTCGTCGTCTAGATACCCGTCTATTTTAACTGAGGGAAATCCCAATTCGGGCTCCCCTTTTAGTAACCTAGGTTCTCTCTCTTTTGTGCCGTCTGATACACTATATATTATTCCATGGGTCTTCGGATTCACTCCAGCTTTGGTACAGCCTCTCCTTCCGTAAGTGAGAATAGGGCTAGAACGCGGAGTTAGCTTGCTAGGTAGAATGAATCTTAGGTAAGAGATGCTCTTACACACATGTAGAATGACCCGCTTCGTCGGTAGCGATAATTATAAATCGCCGGATCCCGATATAGAATTTGCTTCTGATTCTACCTTCAACGCCCGGCGTTTTATCATCTCTTGGTTCGGGCCACAAAGTTTTAAATACCTGTGTTTATTAGCTCGATCTACTGAGCAGGGGGTATGCTCTTACACGTCCAGGTTGGAAATCAGTATCTTTGTGTATCCGGTATCCTATAATTCCAGAACATAAGTTATGCTCGTGTTGTCTACTTGGTGTGAACTTACGAGAATCCAAGAATGACCTAGGGTCTCCAACATCTACTTTCTCAGATGGATAGCTGTAGGATTTCACTGACACGGTTTCCAAAGGATCTAACTAGACATTAGAGGAAGCTTGTTTCACATCAAGGTAAGAAGAGGCCATATCATACCGTCTATAGTTGCATGCTTAGACTTAATTGTAGGGTAGTCAACTTCCGATTCATTATTTGCGTCCAGTTCGTGCCCTGGGACGGTTAAAGTCGAATCAGATAGCGTTGAATGTTGTGATTCTGAACCTGAGTCTGAGTCTTCTGGCAAGTACCTAAGCTGGGGGTCAAATGATACTACTTTAGTCTTAGCTTTTGCCTCTGTGGCCTCTTGGCTCTCTACTAGTTCGTTAAATACGCCTGGAGAGCGTGTTATTGGATCGGTTTCTTCTTCTGGGTTGTCCTGTTATACCATAACATGGTTAGCGTCTCTTGATCTAGGCAGAAACGGTACAAACGCTTTGGATACACGAAAATATACTTTCCTTCATTGACTGTTCATGAGAAGGAGATGCCCTATCTCGCTGCAATTTATATTCAGGTTCGCTTTCTGGACCTTTTGAAGGAGTCTCTATGTCATCGGTAGAATCTAGCGAGTCTGGACCGTAATCTAATAGCTCCTCCATGTCCAATGGCCCAAAATAAGCGAGGTGATCTAGCGCAAAAAGTGATCCAAGGATAGGAATGCCCGGATTTTCCTCAGAAACGGTTGCCTCATTAGGAGAAGTTTCCAACTGTATTCCTTCATCTCCTTCTCGCATCGAGCCAGTTGATTCATCTTCAACGCCAAGTGGTTTCTTCTGAAGATCCGACCTAATAGAAATGTCTGGGGTAGAATCTAACATCGACATAGCTACTCAGACTTTTGTAAGAAGGTATGTAAACTGTTGTATAATGTCTGACTCACCGATTCCAGAACTCGACCCAACAGTACTTGGGTCGGTCCAAAGTTTGCTGTGATTTGTGGATGAGTCCGAAAATGTTTGGAATGTACCTGCTTCCGGAATAGATACAGGATTTGACTCTGCTCTGTCATCATCATCATGCCAGCTATATATACGACTAAGTGGTCCAGTTAATCTATTTTCAATGCCGAGCCAGGGTGGGCTGTGTCTAATGAGATGCTTCGCGCTAATATATTGGAAGAGGTAATTCTATATAGATTAGACTATAGAACCAGCTGCATTATAGGATAGAGCGTACCTTATGTTGCGATATAACCTCTTTCGAGATCTTTCCGCCTTCCTGAAGGTCAATAGCTCGAATTAAGTCATCCATAACTTGTTTGAAGAGAATCTCCGGGTCGTGCATTGCCAGATCTTCGGTATTCTGCATATCATTGAAAGTTTCTGGGAGAATCTGGTCGATAGCCTTTAGAACCGCAGTAAGTCTCCGGTCTTCCTGAGTAGTGGCCAGTAGGTATGTAATCGAATCATCTGGTGTGTGTGCCTCCGGAACTACTTGTTCACCGAGAACTTGAACTTCGTGTGGTACTAATTGGCTAGCTGTCGCGGCTGGCACGTTATCGGCACTTGATTTGAGCGTATCGATAGACTTTTCACCTTTGGTAAATCCTATGAAAGTGACGGCAGCATTTCGAGGTAGTAAATCCCACACCTGGAGAGGCAACTCGACTAAGAGTAATTCCGAATAGCTTTGATAGAGCTTTTCGAATCTTACTACACAGTGAGGAGCGTCAAGTAGCCAATTCTTGAAGGTTTTGAGAGCTTCAGCGTTATGATCTTTTTCGACCAGGCGTACAGCAATTAGAACTCTAGGCAATTCTGGCTGATCAATATTCCTTTCTGTGTCTAAAGAGCGGTGCTGAGCATCCGGTGTATCCGAGTCTTGTTTCTTCAACGGAGATAAACATATAGTTCTAGGCGAATTGTTCTTGGATAGAAACATGTGAATTGGGGTTATCCGTACTGGCTTGGTTATGATAAGTTCTTTGGTCATCTTGTCCCTTTTTATTGTTCCATCTTTATTGAATACACCATGCGGCTTCCAATTCTCAAGACTATGTATGATCTTTCGGTGAAGATCAGTCACAGACAGAGGCGTAGAAGCTTTACCCGCTATGAAAAGTTCGTCGTAGAGAGCATGTGTGAAAGAATCTGGGCCGGCGATGGGAACTTTAGTTTCGAAGCCACCAGCGAACAAACACTCGACGAGAGCTCTACTAGGTTTGTCATTGGTCAAGTGAGATGATAACGAATGACAACAATCATAAATCAAAAGGACGTCGGGTGAATCATCTTGGGCACGAGCAAGGATAGGCAGGATGTTGTTTGTATCGAAGCTAGGTACCGGTTGTCCGTCTGTAGGATTCCTGAGATAACTTTAGCATTGTAATCCCCTAATATCCCATCATACTGCACAGACTAGAACATGTTATTCCATACCTTGGGTACCATATGGGTGGAGCACCGCTACGCAAGCCAGGTCTAGCGTGTCCGGCATAATATACAATCAATAAATTGTCTTCCTGGCCATAATCCTCAATGAAGTTATCAACTTCCCTTCGTACCTTGAGATCTGGTTTGGAAGTAGGAATTGTTACGCCGTGAATATTGTAGCCAAAAACGTCTGAGAACACGCTACTTAGCCGCTTAATTTCCTTTTTCATTCCGGGCATATCGGTCTCTTCCCAAGTGATCATTAACACATGAACATCGGAGTAAGTGACACGCCTTTTAGACCATGCTGCTCCTATAGCATGAGTAAGATCTCCGAGCCATTCATCAAGCTCTATGTGATAACCAGAAGTCGAGATGTCGTGCGATGGAGAGATTGCACGGGACGTAACGTCATCGTAACTGATTACATCTCCACATTTGCATCTTCGAAATGTATTGTTCAGATTGAACAAATCTGGTGTGGAAGGGGCTGTTTCGGTGGCCGTATTGGAGGCGAGAGTGAAGGTAGGAGTGGATTCCAATTGGGGGCTGTAATAGTCGCTTGATGATTCATCTTGCTCTTGATCATCCAAGTCCTCCAGGCTTCCTGGTAGTTTAGGCATGGTTAATGGCGGGCCCTAGAATTGAGTGAGCTTATTGTTCTAACCAACAATGCAGTACTAACTGAGAAAGCGCTTCAACGTGCCTTTTTGGTCTATTTCATAGATGGGGTATGAGAAGACCGAGTGACTTAGCACTACTCCCAACATTACCTAATTCAGAGTACAATGCATATCGTAGCATTTTCGCCCCCCTGGCACTCTGGTTACCAATAGGACGTGATCATCTATGATCCGTCAGGACTTATACACGGCTACAAAACAATCAGCTAAGAATTGTTGATTTATATCAAAATTAATATTATTGTAGAAATTTACCTGAACATGATGAAAATGATGAGAAGAGAGAAGCATGACTTTTTGTTGCTGAAAGAACACCAAATCTTAGCTTTATACTTACCTAGGTAGGCAGCTACCTAGTCAATCAGAAGTCACGCCTCGGAGATATGGACGTATTGGTGTCTTACACGTATGTGATGGAGGAAATATGCATAGCGCTCACACCGCCTCAACTATAAAGCTAGGTTAAGTTCATGAAATTACATTTATTATACACCTCCAGCTATGATTTCAATAGTTACCAGGCGAACACTTAACCTAGTTATGAGACCTCACTCATGTCACTACCAGAGAATATATAAATGAACAGAATTGATTTATCATGCATGTCTAATCGGAATATAAGCAGAGAATGTAGCCTGCATATCTATATCTACTAAGATACTAGGGTACTTTCTAACCTAACAAGATTTCATGCATTTACTGCTACCCTACCACTTCCTCGTGTTATCATCCGATAGTCCATTTCGTGTGTACCTATTACTTATCCTCCCAACTGTAAAAAGACAACCAAGACGGCGGAATATCTGTAACTTGTTAGGTAGAGATTTTAATTTAGGGGGTGAAATCCCATACCCTGCAGTAGCTGCTATTGTTTCGAATGGCTTTCCCATGGTAGCCAAAGTAAGAAAGAATAGACAAATGACAATGAAAGCCGTGATGACAGCCAGTTTCGCATATTTATCTTCCAGTGCCTGAAGGATCCAAAGTGGCGCAATCAGCATTAGCAAAGCAATGGCCAAAATCATCAGAGATCCAAGCTCATCTATGGCTTTATCGCTAAATTGATATACTTCTTGGTGGTCATATAGGCTCATCGAGGGCGGCGGGGTTTTCTTGAAGAGCCCAAGGAGCGTTTTTGTTCTCAGAATAATTTGGTCCTCGAAGAACACTCGAAGAATAAGCTTTCTCGCACGTCCCGATACAAGATCATCGCGATGATTAATGAAGTCTGTCTCCTCTTCCATAATCGCTCCCTTATTGGACAACATCCAAGATTCAATATTTTTTATATTTCTGGTTGGAGCTACAACCATATTCATTAACGAACAGTGGTCTAGTAGTAGCCGATCTAAATGCCGTGTTTAGTAGATTGGTTCACATCTGGAATGCTGGGTTAACAAGACGTACCGTATTCCTTCAATTTTCCTGTCACCTGGGAGATGAGCTCGGCTCTTTCTGGGATGTCATCTCTGATTGTGCCGTTGTTGATATCCCGCGTTTCTGGTGGTTCTCGCTCACCACTCGTACAGACGCTCGAGTTCGAACGCTTTTCGAATAAAGCCATATCAATAACAACTGGATTATGGAATCCTGAAAGCTTAGTTGTCTTCAAACTGAAACGTTCATCCATTGCATCAAGCTTTTTCTCCAATTCAACTATTTGATCTTGGAGTGTCAACAATGCCCGAGTATGGAGTCTTCCAAATCTCCGAACTGCGAAGAAATCCGGATCTGCAGCCATGTACGAAGTGAAGTCTCTATAACCTCTATATTTCCTAATCAAACGACAACTAGTGAGGACATTATAGTGTTCATTAGACCGGCAGAACATACCAAGGGCATTCGTAAACTTCGGCTTGGGTCGGCATAATAGAGGAAGAGGCTTCAATTGAGGCTCCTGTTAACGCTGACATGATATTCATATGGGTGATCCTCTTTGAAGATTTCTTATTTGAACAAATATCTCATTGGATTGCAAGTTCATTCAATATATAAGAAATGCTATGGGGAGTTTCTCAGATGAAATGTAAATTCCGGTCCGTTGGGACCACAAGATAGTGGCGTCGCGACTGGGCGCATTTCGGTGGACGCCTAATATGCAGCCTAGAAGCAGGCTGTGAGGATGGCGCCAAAAGTTCCTACCCAGGCAGCCTGGTAGAATCTCCTAGTACCCCGCCTCTACACATCTTTTAAATAGCAAAGCCTCATCCAAATTTCTGGTTAGAAAAGTTTGAACTAATCAACTGACCGCTCAAGAACTCTAGGTAACGCAGGCATACTTGATAGGAAATGTATAGTATTCCCTTGCATCGCGATAGTTGCAAACAACAGACGTCCAGGAGATCACACTGACCAATCATAGTTAAGTTTTGAATAACAATGTCGGAACCGGCGGTTACCGAGACCAACAACCAGACCAAGCCACCCGATGAGGCAGAACCAACCAAAGACAAAGCCGAAGCAAGCGAAGAAGCGCCAGATGAAACAGACTATGAAGCTGCCTATGCTGAACAGTTCGAAGAAGAAGAACAAGATCATTGGGATGATTCATATGGAGATGATGTCGAGGAACCACCGAGCCGCGGCGGAAAACATACGGGCACTATTAAGAACATTACACCGAAACCACCTCCAAAGAATAATCCTGCTAGGTAATAGGACTGGAAGAAAGTCTTTGATATGATACAAGCAACTAATAGTTCTCGGCATTTCTATCTAGCATATAATATTATTATATATTGTAAACAATCGTGACAAAATCAGGAGTGCAAAAGTGGTTGTATTTTCTAAGTTCGGGTGGCACCGAGCTGCCACCCCATGAAATCTCTCATATCAAGTGGCGCAGATATGATTGTTGGAAGAGCTTGCGATTGGAACATAACCAACCTCTGGGAGCCAATGTGTTATGCGCGCAGTACAGCCGCGGTGAAACTCTTCATGCCGGGTGTAAGTCAAGTATTCGCGATTCATAATCTTTCTGGGGAGCCGAGAAGTCCAAGATTGAAAGGATTCTATGTTTTGCAAGCGCGTTTATCATCGAACCGATGTGATGGACACAGTCACTCATCAATTCAAGCTGCGTACCAAGCCGGTTCCATTTCTAGATGCCATCTGTCCAAAGGCTGTTGCCTGTGCTCTTCATTCGAACACCCTACCAACGAGCGATAAAATCATTTGCGGAACAATCAACGCAGTATTCCGCCTTTCGACCCAAGAGCCATCCCGTTATATCAACCGGACTATCGACCATTCGATATTCTTAGGAGGCAACCGCAGTTTAAACGACACTACCACAACTCTCCTATTTTTCTAGATGCGATCATTCGTCGCAGTTAGCGTGACAAGACTGTTTCTGAAGGCAGACGTAAATCCTCACCAGAGATGCCAATGGCCAACCCATGACATCTACTATGTCAGAGTATCCGAGTCAGGCTACTCTGAGATCATAGGATCAGAGTGGCAGGTATCAGGCACTGGTCTGGCCTACAGTGTAGTAATGGCGCTCATGACTCCGATGTGTCGACGCCAGCAAGGTAACCCAGAAAAGGCGAGATTGTTGCTCGAATACGGAACGGTGTCCGAAACTTCCGGTTATTCCGTATCCTTCATGCTATCGACCGACACATGGTCTTATCCTATGCACAAGGTTATAGAGAGCATCCTGGGTCTTCTAGGGAAGAAGTCTTTTAGCCTTCTGAACAAGTACGGAGAAACCCATCCCACCAACCTACTGTCATGGATGTCGCATACCCCACGACAAAACATCCCACATAAAACAAACATGCCTATAGAGTAGTGAGCTTGGTCAATTGCTCGCCTAGCCCATGCGCTACTAAAGGTTCCTCATAACAAGACTTACCTCTCATATTCGCCTACCGATGGTCCTGACAGGGGATTGACGCCAATGGAGGTAACCACCAGCTACAGACTATCGAACGGGGTTTTAAAGAAGAGCAATATATACTTCCATTGTCTCACGGGAGTCTTCGCTATCTTAGGTGTTCTGCTCCATCACGGCTCTTCGATTAGGTAACATCAAAGACCAAGACGGCATGAGCCTTCTCCACCTGGCCACATAACGCGGCGACACGGTGCGAGTATTATATCTCATTAGCCGCGGCGCGAACATCCACAGCGTTGACAGTCAACATAATACTGCACTGTACTACGCCTGTCAAATTGACGTGAATGATCGAGATCTGAATAACAGAACGGGACAGTCTCGAAGACGTATTGAGAGTATCTGTCCGGAAATTCGTGGGACATGGCGCCGACACCAACGCTAAGGCTAAAGATGGTGTCACCTCTCTCTTCTTCTTCGCATGCCAGTCGCTGGAGTACAAGCTAGTTGAGGAGCTTCTGCGCCTCGGGGCCAAGATCCTTCTCGACAATAAAGGTCGAAGCCTCAAACACGCCACCAAACGTGCTAGAGGCAAACACGAAGATTACCAGCGAGGTGCCGAAAGTGCGCTCTCCAGAATTCTGTTCAAAGAAGGAGAAACGGACTACATTGGCGACCCCCGAAAGCGCATTCTCGACGTACTAAAGAGCAGTTCTCTCATAAAAAAGACCGGGGTCATAGGGAGAGACATAGAGCCCCCTTCGAAAAAGCACTTCGTAAAAAATGCTTCCCTACGAACCATGCTTCGGAAGAAGCGACTATATCCAAGTGCTGCTCAAAAATCTCATGGGACATGGAATTGGATTGTTCGAGAGTGGTTCGCGAATCCGATTTCGAGGAATTTGACGATTCCGGCGTTTCTGACGAGGAGTAGAGCTCCGTACATGGGAGCGAGAAAGAGTAAGAAGTGGGGAGCGAAGAGACGGCGATAGAAAAAGACAGAGGATTACTTGTAATTGAGCAGTGGCGTCATCATTAGGTGTTTCGAGCGATGATTTGTGTTAGATACCCTGGGATTAAGGAGGATTCCACGCAGAAATGAAGAAGAAATTTATCGTGTTGTCTTACATCCTCTGGGAACCAAAAAATTAATAACAAATCAAGAAATACGCAATCGTATTTGCCTTATCCCTGTTGAAGTGAGACATAAATTAGCACCTAGCTGAAGCGATCTAGTGTTTTGAGGCTGTGAATTCGTGATGACTCTGCCCATCCAGATCTCGTGTCAATAAATAGAAACGGTATTATATAAGCAAAACATGCTTACTAACGCTGTCAAGTCCGATGTCTCTTAGATACTTACATAATATGAAGATCCAGCATATCAATCTCCAATTTTCTTCGATACTTCATAGTCTCTCGTAAAGTACCCTCGATATTGAGGTGACTAGGTCTTACTACTATATAGTACGCAGCACAAAAGGGAATTGCCCGGCCAATTTCTAAGGGGTATAAGTACACTAAGAAACATATGAAGCGTGTCCAAATAGAACACCAGAATATTGATAGGATGGAATGCGGGGTGATAGCAGGTATGATTCATGGGACTCCCCACGTCGCATAGTACACCGTGAAACGAAGCTGGGAAATTTGGCACATGTACAGAAGATAAAATTCGGTGTCCGAAACTCAGGACTCCTCGCGGTGCTATGGTGCTATGTAGCTCGAATAACCCCCCAAATCCCTTCACCCAACGCCTTTTATGCTGAAAAAAGAGCCGTTATCAACACACCCGGCTGTCAGCACACATAGAACAGGAGGCCTTGTGTTACAGACAGAAGAACTGGTAGGTATAAGTCCCCAATTCAACTCCGCCCTGACCAAGGTAGTAAAGCGTGGCCTGAGCTCGCGGGCTCGTTGATATATGCATAAAAAACAAGATCCTATCTCACAAAGGAGTTTTCAGGGGTATCTACTTGCTCATATAGAGCTAGACCGTACCCAAATGTCATACTCATCATCAACTAATCTCTTTAGTGCTCATAGCCGGCTCCACGTTGCCAAGGGCTAGATATGGCGTCAGTACAAGTATAAAGTAGGGATCACGGATGAATTTCGAATTTCTCACCTTGGACTAGTGGGTGGTTTGAAGCCTGCCGGGCTGGCATTATTTTGTGAACGCCCAGTTGAAGAAACTGAACCGCCATATGGGCTAGCCGTTCGGTTGATCGGGTCGACAGGTGAGCGGGGTGGTGCGTAGTGAGATGGAGCGTGGTGTGAGTTGTTGGTCGATTCGATCGCAGAGCCTTGGCTTCGGTATAAGGAACCACGGTTGTGGGAGGATGAGTCATCTTCCAGATCGATTACGGAGGAATATCCTGGTTTCTCACCACGTGCCGTTATGGCCAAAGCATCAAGTTCGGTGGTAGTGGCAAGCTGACTCTGGGACTTCATGAAAGAGGTGCGATCGTCGGCCATGAACTTATAACGTCCGTCAGGGTTGCCATTGAAGATAACCAGACCAGTAGTAATGATTAGCATGAGCAGAAGAATCAGCGTACAAGCCGCGTTCAAAATCCATAGCACGACGCCTACTACACCAGTGACGAGAGCTGGCTGATCGAAAACACTAGTAAAGATAAGGAGGAAAATCGCGTTGATGAAGTTGACTGCGCAAATGGCGATGTTGAAGGAGTTTGTCTTCTTATCCATCCAAGGTCGTAGAACAGCTGCAGCAATAAGAGCTGCAGCTTCGATGAGGATAAACCCAATGGCTTGAGCGATACCAGAGTTCTGGGCAAATGCGATGAAAAATGCCTTCACAATGGTGTATCCGAGGACCGGAACGATGAAGTAATAAGCAGAGGCACGGAATTGGATGTATAGGAAACCTGAAACATATCAAGTTAGTGAGCCTGTCATATTCTACTGCGCAAATAAAGTAGTGACCGCTAGAAATCTACGGTCCATGAAGCTACCGGAAGCTACTTACCCCATTTATTAAGGGTCTGAGGATCAGAGAATAAGATATAAGCCGGGTTTCTGTGTAGTGTAACAGAACGACGCGCAACGCGGATAACCTTGTATGCGGCCCAACCGAGGATAGCGTTCAGGGCAATCAGGAAGAACACAGCAGTAACCATCAATGCGGGAGAGTCACCCTGGGTGAACTCCCAAAGACATAGAATTGTCACCGGAGGATGTCCAACGAGAGCCATTCGGAAGAGAATGCCTTTCAGGACAGTGCCTGTAACCCATATGAATTAGTATCGAAAGATGCATGGAATCGTGCCGACTCAGGAGTACTCACGCCAACCATTACGGAACTCCAAAAAGGTATCGCCCTTCATCCACTTTTGTCTTGCGGCCAATTCGCAACCACCCTTGAAGGCAACCACGCAAAGAGCAGTTACGGCCATGATGATGTAGAAAAAGACGATTCCAGTCAAGAAAAGGTTGGTGCTCTCAATACCCGCTCGGAAAGCAACACGTTGGATGCCGTACACAATGTAACTTCCATAGCTAGTTTGGACATTCCCTCGCTTCAAGATCTTGGCGCCATGTTCAACGACGTTACGGGGAAGCATTGAAGCACCACGTTCAAAAAGGCTGATAGCACGTTTTTGGACTTGCACGGATACCGTGGCTAGCGAGTCTGCCTCTGTGATCAGCGTGGATGGGGTGCCCCCTGTCGATCGCTGATACCAAGTGAAGATGCGTTGCACTAGAGCATTAGAAGTTAGCAGATATTCTCATGACGCCGTCAAAATCACCCCATGGTAGAATCGTGTCCATTTACGCCGGGGATCAGAGCTTGACTTGACTTACTCCACCCAACACTAATGATGCCCATGCTCCACTGGAAATCTTGAGTCCAAGACTGTACGACGGGGGGTAGGGGAATTCCGACAAGGCCAACCATAGCCTGAGCTTGGAAGTAGCTCATCAGCGACAATGCGTTTGCAGCCACATGGGAAGCGGCGTTCGTGTGGCCCAATCCAGATAAAAACGCGGATGACGCGAGAGCCAAACCAGCTACCACAGCTGAGGCCCATTTCACACCTATCAAATTGACGGTCTGTCCATTCGAAATTAAGGCTTCGACACATGCAACGCTTTGACCTGCTCGATCACCATCGGTGGCATTGATGAAAACCTTAACTTTTGCATCGAGATCAGGGAAGTCGTAGGCGATAGAAGGGATATTTCCGGTGGCATCTGAGCTGACTGGAAGCACAAAAGGGTCGCCTAATTTTCCAGATACCATAGGGCAGAATCCAGCTAGACCGACCTCACAAGGATCAATAATCTTGTGAAGAAAGGAGTAGCCATAAGCGCTAATGTCGATATCGAAGTTAACCTTCGCCTCGATAGTTGAGATGGCGGAAATGTTGACTTTAGCGATACCTTCGCTGGGATTGTAGACGACGTTGAATAAACTGGCGGTAAATCCCGAGTTTTCCTGGCAGATGTTGAGGGATGTAGACTGTAGTATTCGTTCGGCGGTCGCAGGGAGGATCAGCGAAGCAAAGGAGACGGCCGCCAACAGCGGCGTTCCTATCGAGAACTTCATTTCCTAGAGAATTCCTAAATCCGACCAGCGTTCACCTAAATTCCCCCGTTGACTCAAGCTGTTTTACGATCAAGTCCAGATTGATGCGACCATGAAAGCGATATTCTGCTTTGTGTGATCTTTTTCGGATAGTCACAACGCGCACGACCCGGATTGCCGTCTCAGGTTGTTTTAGTTGATAATCCTTGGCAAATGCCCAGAAACGGATAGTCTCAACCTCGATTTCGTGGCGAATATAGAGACGGTGGTATAGTGAGCGAAATGCACCACCTCTTGGGTTTAGGCGGAGGGGTCGGAAATAAGGAGGATAGAAGAAGAAAATAGAGTAAAAGAAAACGAGTGAACGAACGAACGAAGAGAGAAGAAAGTTTGTGAGATGCAGAATGCAAGGTGGAAGATTTAGTTGTTGGCAATATTGACCAGTTAGTAGACCGGGGGTTGCAGTACTAGTAATACCGTAAATACCAGTGCTAAATTGCTAATACTCTGTAGTGTAGAGACGCAAAGATTTAGCGATCCATCTCCCTCCTTTGTGCCACAATGTCCACTGGTAATGCCCACAATGTGGCGGTCGAATTCTGGTTCTTTGTGCTCCTTAAGCTGCCCTAAGTCGACCTAAGTCATCCTATGGTTCCCAATAAGGCCGTCGGATCTGACACCCCTGGGGCAGTGCAGGTGTGTGCAGATTGTTATGACATGGGGTACACAGCCTCGGTGACTTGCTGGGTACGGACAAACCAGTCAGCCAGTCAGCCAGTCAGCCAGTCCACATTCAATACGAGACTCGCATGTACTAATAATGGTAGGAAAATGGTAGTCTTGGCATACAAAAAATATTGCACAAGATGAATGAGACGTCGAAATTTTTCTGAATAGTGACGAGTTACTTACCTTTAGTCGTGTTTGATAAGTTCAGGACCCAGGTGTAATGTTGTTCAAGTTTAACACATTG
This sequence comes from Rostrohypoxylon terebratum, assembly GCA_022497145.1. Taxonomy (NCBI): domain Eukaryota; kingdom Fungi; phylum Ascomycota; class Sordariomycetes; order Xylariales; family Hypoxylaceae; genus Rostrohypoxylon; species Rostrohypoxylon terebratum. Next base: position 83,128 of record MU385932.1, on the reverse strand, counting down.
TCATGGATGAGAAAGGGAAATTCCAAGTTCTTAATTGAAAAGCGGCCAGGTGATTGATTAAATGTGTAACCTTCACTCAATCCCTTCTTTCCTCGTTCGCTCGTTCTCGCTCTTTACTAGTACTAAATTTAAGTGTACCTATAATAGATGATGTACCTTGAACCTTCCTATCTCAGATCTTAAATGTGGGGAAGTACAGAATACACAGGTAATTTCCTCTGCTAATCCTTCTGCTAATCCCTCTGCCTGCCTGATTTGTGAGGTCATTTTCCGTGCCGTACCTACCCTCTCCAAGAAATCCCTAGCGTACCAATTGCCGGTACCCGTCTTATGCGTACAATTGCAGTTTCAAAGGCCAACATCTTCAGACAAATAAAAACAGCAGGAACGGTCTGTGAGAGAACGCTCCGTCCGTCCCATCTGATGCAGGAACAGAAGGTTAAATTCAAAGTGACGGAGATAATGGAGATATTTTTTTTCGCTAGCGTGAACCGGAGCCCCGGTCCCCCACCTTCCCTCCCTACCTCCAGGTTGCAAAGTAATTCTAGTAGGACAGTAGGACTGACTAAGCCAGCAAGGGTTGCACTTTTAATCGGAGCCCTGGAGCTTACCGGTAGGGCGAAATGCTTTACATAGCATTAACTTTTCGACCAAGCCCTTCAAATTCACTACGTAATTCCAAAAGTTATCTCAACCTCTTTCACCAACCAAATTCTACCATCAATATTTCCGCAATGAGGTATTTATGGTTACTTATTATATCACCCATCATCACCCTCGTCGCACAACATTCGATATCGCTAGTGTGTGCGACGAAAACCCACCTACTATGTATGGTAAACCAGCTTGGCCGAGAGATCCACATTCATCTCCAAGTGGCATTCGGCACATCGCGGCTCGTGTCACTGTCAAGGTACCCTAAGCCTTAAGGTCCAATCCCCATTCTCATCGAGAGAGCGGGTGAACTAATAGTAAACAATCAATCCCTGTCTCGAGTCACGTCACAGACCAAAGTTGTTTCAACATGCCCGATTATTGCGGCATTGCCACATCCAATCTTACAACCAATAAGGCTTAACAGGCGATTCGGACGAAGAGGCTAAGCACGAATCATTCGACCACAAAGTCCGGATACGTTCTCCCCACACTCCAAAACTCGCTATTCCTCTTCTCCTTTCCCAGCAAATGGCCCTCACGCCTCACAAACCAGCGCCAAGAGTTAGCAGCGGAGTACAACTCTTTCGAGAAGCAGTGGAATACAGTGACAGTGCACTCGTCACGGACATTCCCCCCACCACCCGCGTATCGGACTCTCCACTTCGTAGGGCAGGACCGGCACTTGAAAATGAAGTCTTTGACCTTATTAGAAGAGGTCATCTGCAGCTTCTCCTGCGCCGTCGGTGCCCGAAAAGCGCTATCACTAGCGGTTCTGGCTTTCGGGCCCGTGGGGAAAGCAGATGCAATAGAGTGAGTAAGAAGAGGGCCGTTCGGAATCCAGTTCCGCATATACCGACTAGCAGTCGATCGGTCCGTAGAAGTCGTCTGATGAGGGCATACTCGGAACGGAAGTTCGAGAATATCCGCAGCTTTCAGCGACTTCTTTGCAGAAGTGAAGCAATAGTCGTGCCGGAGAACCAGATTACGGTTGACGCGACGCGCAGAAGACGAGACCGTGTAGTTGAGGTAGGGATGCGGGACCTGAAATGACCCGGTGAGGTAATCGATTGGCGAATCCGAGTCATCCGGTGTGGAAGTCATGGCATGTTTGATATGGTCGAAGACAAGACTATAGCCAAGCCCATCCTTGTCCTGAGGCAAATATTCCACAATCGCGAATTGGCCCCAACAGTACTTCGTCAACTTGGTCTGGCGATGTTCACTGGGCTTTTTTAACGGCGGATGCAGCGTATTGCAAGCCTCGCATGGCACTAAACCCAACTTCTCTACATCGCGACCTAGGAGCTTTATGAAGTTCAAACGTGGCATTGACTTGGTCGTGTCATCAGTGCCCCAGCGTTGGGTAATCAATTTATCTTTCCATGACGATGTGCCTAGAATGTGTAGAGCGAGTTTGCAGGTGAGTGTGAGACAAAGAAGTGATTCTAGCGGGAGGAATGATGAAATCTCTCGAATGATTTCGCGGGGAAATGCAAAGAGCCGGATATTTTGATTTGGGTCCGAGGTTGCATCGGCATCACATCGTTGGAGATATGATGGTAAGGATTTCTCTGTCTTCACTTTTGACGTCTTTAATGCTTTGGGCGCCTTCGAAGTTTCTGGCTTTTCTCGAATTTCAACAACCACATCTCCCGAACGGGTCCTCCTCGGTGTGCTAGAACTCGCTGGCGATTGCTGAATCCTAGATGTGGCTGATCGCAGAACTCGCCCGGTCTGATGTTTCGTTGCTCCGTCCATCATATTTTGTATAGTTGTTTGTGTAAATGTTGGAAAAGGGACACTTCGGTTTTTGAAACTTGTAAAAAGAGCGAGGCCGTCCCTCGTAATAGATCTTAAATGGGTCATCCGGGGCTAACGACATCCCGGGGGGAACCCCCCTCTTGAATCAGGCAGCAAGCCCATTTTGTGTTAGCGTCCAACCTACCCTAAACAGGTCCATATTGAAACTACCATAGATTTCATCACCATTAACCACCATTTAGGGACAAATAAACTCATATATTCGATGATAATGAACCAGGAATGCTTCTCATTCTCTGCTTTCGGCAGTCACAACTTCGTTGATCATATACGCCATTTAACCTAGGGAATTTCGCACACTCGTTTATCAACCCATGGTCCCATGTCCCCCCAATACTCGCTTCCTTGGTGTTATTAACACGGGGATATTCTTAACGATGTCGTTCTCGATCTCTTTCTCTTTCTTCGCGGCGGCGGCGACGTCTCTCTGAATTTTCCGATATGATCACTTGGTTTGCACGCTCTTGCGCCAAGAGTCTCTCTGGTGGCACATAGCCAGGTGGGAAGAGTACCACAGGTTTTTGTCCTGGAGATCTTTGCGAAACAGGAGGTGGACGCATAGAAGACGTAGGTCTACATGGTGAACTCGCTCCGCTGTGGTGGCTCCCAGCTATGCTTGGAGCTATCGTGTTGGGATCTACACCTCTGACCATGAATGGATTCGTCTCCGGAGCTGCATTTGTGGTGTTTCGAGTCTTACCGGTATAGGTTTGGGTACCATTAAAACTATATTATGTCAGCTTTACGCCAAAGGAAGTGAGCAATCAACCGACTTCATCCTCTCTATCCATTCTTCTATTCGGTCTTCGGTCTCTTTTCGGGATGGGCCAGCTGAAGACCTCCGTTTCCCGACAGGGGATGAATCATCGCTACATTGCCATATGAATGGAGCAGTTGAAGGATCATAATAGTTGCTTGGTATGGATCCTGAAAGGCGAGTGTATACATAGTGAGTAACCTGACGTCTTGGAGGGCTTCTCAAATCTCGACTTTGGCGGCTTCTCACCGGCTGAGGGTCTGTTACTGGAGAACTAGTCATGAAGGTAACAACACAGTAGCTGTGTTCTATACACACTAATGTCAGAAGATGAGGAAAATATATATAATGTACGAAATGTGGATGAAACAGATTAAAAGTCTCTCCAACAACCTCATCAAATAGGATTTCTCTAATCTGCTAGACAAAAATGATCATATGACTGACGAGGCTGAAGCCTGCATTGTACAATCAGCCAATAGCTATTACCCAAAGGTCGACGCCTTGATAATCTGCTTACAATACAGTCGTAGATCGAACATGACGAGAAAGTGTTCCAAAACTGAGCAGTGACTTGACCACTGAGATATATCTTGTCACCGGGTCACTCTACTCTTGTGAATCGTCACACAGGCAAGCCAGACGGAAATTTGAACTTGGTCATCAGGAGTGAGTAAGAGGGGAATGACCGTACCAAAATAACACTGATGGTAATAAATGAGGATCCGTTCATATGGTAGTTCACCAATAGCTTACTCTTAAGCGCCTGCAAAATCATTCATCATAGTATTCGATAAGCGTCCACAGGGAATTCTGGAGAGTGTCATTTCCTAGGTAACAGTATTCATTTGATTCTTGCCCCTATTAAAACAATACTGGCATTTTTGTTCACAGTAGGCTTCGTTACTTAGCGCTGTTCTTTTCGGACAGGTTTTAATCGGCTCGGGCCCTTGTTCTTCACCCGCTTTCCTCACTATCATAACTTTAAAAATGTACCTCCAAAAAGCGACAACGCAAGTACGAATAGCTTCACCAAAAGTCAAAGGACCAAAATCAAAACTCGGTTTACGTGACCAAAAAAAAGGGACTCCTGAAAATGGTGTACACCTGACACACCTACTACACTAAAGGTTCTTGGTGTAGTTGGTGTAGTTAATTCAAGCCCTGCACCTTGCCCATTCGATTGTTAGGCCATCATTTTTGAGACCTCAGGCAAGAGGCGTTTCTCGTTAGCCAAGTGAAAGTCGATCTCCGAGGATACCGAGCATGAGTATGTGTCTCTAGAGGAAGCCGAATGCCACTCCTCGCATGCCATCACAGTTCGATCTCGGTTCCTTAGTACATGTGCAGTCTACCGGACATTTTAAATGTTCTCTCCAAAAGCTTGAGCACAAGAGGTATCGAGGAATAGGCTTCACGTATACCCTGTTTGGTTGGTCGCATAGTAGATGATATATAATGTTGTCGTGGACGGCGTGCGACCTGAAAGTAAAATAAGGATGTATATTTGAATATGAAGTGCGGATATGCTCCGGGCACATTACCCTCCCGCCCCCTTCCCATTCATCAAGCTCGGCCCGTATTACCTATTTTTTCTGATCGTCTCCCACCATTTTTGAGGCTCGATCTAGGATTCATATCCCAGGTCTCTGCTTCGTAGCCGCGGTATGTCTTTTGAACATGATCTGATATTAATACTATAGTTGTTCCTCTGAACGGTGAAGCTCGCGCTCAATGTGGATCATTCGTGTCCCATTTTCAGACGTTGTGCCAAAAAGACGAGCAGTGTCATATCGTCTCTGACTTTGTCACTCGTACCCACATATTCTCCTCGATGAACTGACTGTAACTGAGAGAATCCCATGGTTTCATCGGATTAACCAACTGGAAATCGAATTCCCGAAATAGCTTTAGGGTACTTCGTTAGCACAGTATTTCTTCGCAGTCATGCATACACTATCCTGAAATACACCGAACTCACCTCAAAAAATATCTTATTCAGCTCCATAAACGCAACTGGTTTCCCAGCGCACATCCAACGACCGTACCCGAAGACCAGCTCAACATTGCGTTCCATCTCAGCTCGGGTGACTTCGTCGACTTCCATAAACCGTTCTGGACGAAAGACATCTGCATCGGCGCCGAAAAGCTCCGTAGATCGCATCACTGCCGAGGTGTTCATCCCGATGGCGGTCCCGCCTGGTATAAATTTGCCGTGGATTACGTCGCCCTCCGGTGGCACTGACTTAGGGTATAGGCCGGGAGCCGGTGGGCGCATGCGGATACCCTCGTAGATTACGGCCTAGTTAACAGTACAATCAGCATAACGCTCTGGGCTCATTATACCATGTCCTTCAAATCAAAGACCCATAACCGCAACTTAATTCATACCTGCAAGTAGGGTATCCGCTTCGCCTCTTCATAAGTAATCGGGCTAGATACTTGACCATCCCGGACAGCCTGCAGAACCACGCTCTTGAATTTCTGATATACCCGTGGACAAGCCATCAAGTAGAGGAAAGCCGTACGGATGACAGATGCGGTGTTCTCAAATCCGGCGATAATCATAAAGAGAGCTTCCGTTTCGCATTCCTGTCGGTCGAGTCCGTGATTTATGAACGACCCCTATTTCCAGGGACGAAAATGTCAGTGCTGTGCTCCACAAAATGACACCCCCTTTTTCTTGACTCGGGGGACTCACGAGCATGTCCTTTTTCTTCTCGGCATCGGCTGCAAATCTCTTCGAAACTACCTCTTTCGCTATCCTATCCAAAGTTAATATTGAGTTTTTAATGGTGAATCTATATTGTCGACTTACCCCATAAGCCTTCCCATACCCGCTGGGTCTGTTGGTTTCGGCCCAAAGAATTTCAGGAATAATTGCGAGAATAGTATGTTTCGGAAGTATGGCACGTCCAGTGCTATCGCTATGCTAGCCCAGCTCTCCTTCACGCTGGCAAGGAATCCGTGCACGTCGGAGTCCGTCTTGAGACAACCAAACTCTTCCCCGAAGGCGGATCGTGTAATCACATCCACCGTATAGAAAGATATGAGTTCTGCAAAGTCCACCGGATGGTATTCGCCGGTGTCATCGTTTGATATGTATTTGCGCCGGAGTAGATCAAGAAGCGAGTTGATCTGGTCGTTAATCCCGGGCTCGAGGGCTGGTGTCTCACGGCCTCCATATGCTCCAGCTATCTTCGCCTTGAATTTGTCATGAGGCCCGGCTTCGAGAAGTGTGAAGACGTTATCGTGGTATGGATCGAACCTAGCAGCCACATACCACTTAGACATCAGAGGTCAGCGAATTTGAAAATCTAGCGCGAAAGTGGTAGAGCTCCAATTGCATTGATTGTCTCAAGAAGAGCTACTCTGGATATATACTTACAGGATCCCTTCCATACGAATGCCGAGTAGCATTTATCCTCCTAATAACCTCGGGGTCCTCCGTAGAAAGCTCGTTCGGTCCAACTCTGAACAATGGCCCATATTTCTTGTACATGTCCCGATATACCCAAAACTGCTTCCCACTCTTCGCCACGTTGGCCAGCCACAGGTACGAGAAGGAGGCAAGGAGAGGCCCGGGGACATCTCGCAAGCGGTACCAAGTCGCAAACGCCGAGATTATGTAGTAAGCCACCGCGACAATGCCAGCTGCGATCCAAACCCCTCCGGACGACCACTCCCAATTGAAGAAAGCCATGGCAGGCTCAGTAGATCAAAGGATCGTTCCCGAAGTTATTCGAATACGTCCAGAGGAACAAGAAATGACAGTTCCAAGTCAGACGTACGGGCCGGGCAATTTAAATTTCACACCCGTGGAGGGGACGGCAGCCCTAGCCTCCTGGTCTATAATATAACCCCAAATATACATACATACGAACGGCCACGCACGCAGATCGTCCGCTCGAACAGGACGACCCCTCCCTAATGCCACATTCATCTGAATGTCTCTAGGCCGAGAGAACAAAGGACGTAGCCGAATTGGCAAGAGTTCCCCATGCCAACGAGCTAGGCAGGCATGCAATCTTCCAGCCCACCCTTCCGCCATCCAATCACGCGCGACTGATATTCCAATAAGTCCGCGATGATCGTTTCAAGTAGCCTGTCCGGCTATGCAGTAAGCGGCACGTGTTAAAGATACGCTGCAAGCTAAGCCGGTAGCATACCTGCTAACCTGGGCACGCAGCAGAGCACTTTAGCTTAATCAATTTGCGGCAGTAGACGGGAGTTCGAGTAGGGGGTTTTACTTTGCGGATAAGCAGGCCAAATGCTGCCATCATGATCTGTAGCCGCGTTCTAGAACAGACGACGCCCCCACCCGAGCCGGAAGATTGGCGTACGCTTCGGGCAAGGTCTGCCGGCTATAAAAACCCAGGATGACCATGATTTTAACGCCGCTACTGCGTAGTTGAGAGGCATTTCGGTCGACTGGCCAATTAGGTAAACGGCCGCTTGATGCTAGTGAGGGTGTTATGCGTAATTACCTGATATATCACACGTCGAGCGTTGGTGCTCCGCTGGTATAGCGCCCGTAGGAGCCCGGGTTCCTGGTTAGGTGACATCGTCCGTGCAAAGCACGCTATGCTGCATGTCTCAATCCTTACTCTTGGACGGTGGTGGATTACCACATCGATTTTTTTGCAGGAAAAAATCATTGACGTGTGGGCTCGATCCATTGAAGTCTGCACTTGAGTTAGCCTTTTTTGCAAAACGAATTTGTGCTCTCGCCTATGGCGGCTTTGGTTTCTTTCATTTTCAGGATCATGTCGAATTATCTGCAGCACCCATGGTTCATCATACTACCGTGCAAATCATATCCCTATAAGATGATTGTTCGTGGTGTCAGGGTCTTCTGAAAGCCATAAGCAAAAAATTCTATAATTCACATGGGTCATCCGCTTTACCGATACATCGCAGTGGAGCTACCTCCCTAAATCTAAGGGTATTATCATCAATCGTCACCAGATCGTTAAGGTTAATTTTCCGGAATCCCCAACTCAACTCTCTTACTTTGAACCTCCTCAATGGCACCCGCTGGATCAGTCGCATCCGGATTGCGCAGCTGCCACATAGTACAGACATCTAATGCTCGAGATACCCACCTGCCAGGCTTGAGGCCCAACGCTTTCGTAAGTTGGTTGCCGTCAATGATTCGCTTCAGCGACGGAGCGTCCATAACGTCTAAGTCCTGAAGATGATCTAGGAAGAGCTGCCACTTTCGGAGAAAGTTATCTTTGCTGACTGTTATCTTGTTAACATGCATGCATAAAGTTGAGAAGCGTTAAGAAAACCTACTAGGCTTTGCTGAGCTGGGAGCTAGAGCCTCCATAGCCTCAACTAAGAGAGCATACAAGACCTGTATTCTCCAGTGGCCACCTTTTGCATCCCAGTTCCGAATAGCCATGCCGAATGTATCCCTTTCGGTGATAGAGGGGCCTTTGTCCAACACTGCAGTTACCAAAGACATTATTTCCGCTCGATTGTTGTGTGCGGCAGTTGATAGTTCGCCTAACTTGTGAGATGCCCTGAGACCTTCTCGTACAGCTAGTGTCACAAAAGGATGCGGCGGTTTGCCCTTCCCATTATATGGAGGGTCTTCGACCTTCTCCCAGGGACATACAGCTGCCAAGACCCAAGCATAATAGTCGGCCTCGTCGGATCTCACTAGCACATCATAGATGGAACCAGGGGTCTTATTCAAACGAAGTGAGTCAAAGAGTTCGTAGGCTAACTTCCAGTTGGAAATATCAGGAGTCGGAACGTTCGAGTGAGCTGGATCTGTGAAAACAGTATGGTATAGCCCGAGTTGCTCAATATATTCTAAAGATTTGCGAGGGTGGCTGCCTACATTGCTGATTAATATTTCAAAATAATGATTATCTTACCCACAAGCTTACCTTTAAGCATTTTCTCAATCTCAGCGCCAACTCTCTCGCGACTTATTTTCAATCGTAGAGCGTCTAGAACGCGTGGATCACCCATGACCTTCTCAGAAGCGGGATCAATCGTAAATTCTAGGCGACTAGCAAATCTGACTAATCGAAGCACCCGGAGAGGGTCATCCATGAATGTCTGAAAAGGTTCTAAAGGTGTTTTGATCAATTTTGCTTTCATATCGTCCAATCCGGTGGTGAAGTCCTCGACGTTGCCGGTGTTGAGGTTGTAGAATAGTGCATTGACGGTGGCGTCTCTTCGTAGCGCATCCTCCTCAGCAGTTCCAAACTCCATCTGAGGGTTGCGGCTATCCTGGGTATACGACTCCTTGCGGAGATTGACGAAGTCGACATCATATCCAAAGAGCCTGATAGTGGTAGTCTCCAGGTGTTTAGACTTTTCCGGGTTTCGGGCAATCTTGTGAAGGTTACCAACGTCGGACTCGGCGATAGCGTGCTTTTCGATGGTATCGGGCTGTTGGCATAACTCGCATAGTTTTAATGCAAACGCCTCACCCGTCATAACGTTGATAGCCGTATCGATGTCATGTGACTGGATTCCCAGGAGCTTGTCTCGCACCCATCCGCCAGCCCAGCGCAACACGACTGGCTCTTCTACATCGCCCGGTCCATCTATGAATTTGGCAACATCCAGAAGCAAGTCTTTGAGCTGGGCCTCTTTAGAGGTGAGCTCAATAGTGGTAGTGACTGGTTGAGTTTCCATTTTCTTGATCTTCTTGACTTGAATCTCCAAGCTGTCACTTAAGACTTCTGAAAGTCTCTTTACCATGGGGGAGTAGGAGTATGAGAAAAAGGGAAGGTTGATTCTAGTAGTTCTTGTGTAGATCGCGCAGAGCCTTGGGATAAAGAGGAGGCGGGGCAGAGGCCTCATTGAGCATTGAGTTGAGGATGAGTCAACCGGCGACTTATAATTCAGTTATTCCTTGTGTCATGTATGATTCCTAGCGCGAACAGGTGCAAAGTATTGGATAGAATTGTTAGACAATTCTTTCATTTCCACTTGTGATGTTTTCGTTTGTTCCCAACTCATTAGGTCCTACTAGGTTAGTAGGTAATAGGTAATAGGTAATAGGTAATAGGTAATAGGTAATAGGTAGCAATTCAACCTTGTGAACCTTGTGAAAATTGAAGTACGAAGTAGAGTTGCCAACTGCGTCGCAGCTGAGCGCAAATATTAAAGTGGAACAGTTTCGAAATGATCCGATTGGCTCCTCAGCTTATAAGCATTGACCACTGTAAAAACCCACTATACACCCGTGGAGCCCGTAACCAAGTCGTATACTTCCACCTACCTTCAACGGTTCAACCAAATGCCTAATATTCCAAGCCCGTTCTTTCCATGTACTGTTTTGTAGTAGTAGCTATAGCCGTAGACGACCAATCAGACTCGGAGGCCTCTACCAATAAAGTTATGGTGGTATTTACTCCTAGTCTTGTCTACCGAAACGACGAAATCAACTATACGAGCCCGGGAGGCTTTCGGCGACGCACCGAACGAAACGGCCAAGACCAGCCCGTGCATATCATTTTCGTACCCAATAATCAATTAGATCCTCAAATCCACAAATCCACAGATCGGGATCTCCTAGACTCTTGTTTGGTTATTGAGTGGCATCTCGTTGGAACTCTTTACGGTACGAACAGGACTCGGAATATGTTCGAATTACTTAGCATCCATCCATCCATGTAGTAGATAAGTGTCGATAGAACCTCCAGTAACGAAATACACATCTCTAGCCTGCTCTATGTCTTCAAGGTCTAAACAAAATATACCCTTGTTTCTCTACTGATCCCAAATGGAAACTTTTCATCATCTCCTAACCAAGAAATCAAGAAATCAAAGGAACCGATCTTCCCAAATGAGTAATCATAGCGAATCACACAGCCCATCCCAAACAAACAGCGATCTGAAACGATCTCCCTGCCGGGCCAATCCGCGACGGGAAATCCGGGGGCTCTGCGAAATCGAAAGCTTAACCCGATTCCTGAATTGCGATTGGCTCCCCAACCAGGTGTCAAATGTCAAATGCCCAGCTACCCTATCCTATCCGGCTGCCATGTTCCCGCGCGAAATACCGACTTCACAGCCACGATGCCACCGTTCGTTATACCAAATACGGGTCTCGTTCCTGGAGTTTGGACTTCATTCTGTCCCGATTAGGAATGGTTGAGGTAGTGTCTCTTATACCGAGTAGTGAAAGGCGGCACTTGAAGCTGTCTTGGCAGAAACAGACTTGATTTCGATCCGTAGAACTCGCTCTCATGAGACTTGAAGACAAGAGACAGGAGAAGGAGAAGCAGATGGAGAAGGAGACGGAGAGGCAAGCGGATATAAGCGGAGGCAAAAAGATTCATGAATCTTCATCAACGAAAATGTCTATAAAAACACCGATACGCACCGTAGAGGAGGTAACTTCCTTCCCTCATCATCGCATCACCAGCCCTCAACCAGCCTCTTAATCCCAACTCTCATCCTATTTCACTTCTCCCCTGCCGGTCAGATAATCCCAAGTTAATAATCCTAGACCTTCCATTTACCTACCTACCTTCTCCACACACACACATCCACAATAATGTCTTCATTCAAAGCCATCGTCGCCCTCGGCCTCCTCGCCACCGCCCAGCTAGCCGCTAGCCACGGCGTCATCACCGATGCCACCGGCGACGCCGGCGGGTCTGGCAGTAAGCAGCCCCAACCAAACCTACCTACCTCCCTACCTTCCCACCTATCCACTTCCCAACTCCAAAAACTAACAAAATCCCAGTGGCTCTCGGCGTAGACCCCACCACCCCCCGCGACGGCACCCGCCGCAACCCCTTCCAACAAGACAGCACGCGTTTCCGTGGCGCCTCCGCCGCCACCGTCGGCGAGACCCTCGGCGCAGGCACCAACTCCATCGAATCCGGCACGCGCGCGATCCTAGCGATGACAGGGGACCAGCTACCACAGATCAGCGCGGGCGGCCAAGTCAAAATGACGCTGCACCAAGTGAACGCCGACGGCGCGGGTCCCTACACCTGCATGATCAGCTCGGACGCCACGGCCGAGGACTGGGCCGCCATCGACGTCGTGCAGTCGCCCCCCGGAAAGAACTCGCGTGACCGCGACGGCAATGAGACCGATTTCCCCTTGACGGCCGCGATCCCCGAGGACCAGACCTGCACGGGCACCGTGGCGGGCCAGGACAACGCGTGTCTCGTGCGCTGCCAGAACGGCGCGAGAGCTGGCCCGTTTGGCGGCGTTGTTCCTGTTCAGAGTGAGTCTCTTCTCTATCTTCTACTTGCCTGTGATGTTTTCTAGTGTTTTTTGTATGTTAGTATTAGTATAATGACTGACGATGTCTAGTGGTCAACGGCAACAACTCGACCTCAACCGCGGCTACGCGCCGAGATCTAGCACGTGCTATCAGGAGGAACTCTGCTCGCCTCACGCAGAAGAAGTGATCGACTACTCCATTCACTATCTCGGCCCCACCGGACTCCCTTCTCTTGCTCCCGGGATCGGAGCGGAATGTCGATGTCCGGATACTTATCACTACTAATGTTTGATGTATGGGTGGGTACGCTGTGGAGGGGATAGTCTTATTTCGCTCTAGCATTGAAATTAGATAAGTTTTATTTGAGATGTCATTGAGATCTATTACCATCAGAACTCCCATTGAATTTGTCAATCGTGGGCTTGACCCTCCGACGCCGCAACTACACCGCTCATAACCGTCCAACGGAGCCATAGAATAAACTAAAGCACGTGATGTGACGATATACTCACATATAGCCATATAATTCAGAGGTCGATGGCCGAGTAAGAGGTCAAACATTTCCAACCTTCAAGGTTCGATACCTTACCTCATTGCATCTTTAGGAAAGATGTCTTGCACGGAGGTCCAAGAAGCAGATGTAGAGCTGCAAGAACGATCGCAAATTCTTGTAAGCCATAATGATGTAGTCGATGAAAGAGGTACATCACAGGAACTCAAGCCCGTCGACGGGGGTCGAGATGCCTGGACAGTTCTCATAGCTGGCCTAGTCTTTGAGGCATTCTTCTGGGGTTCGTCTCAATAGACTCATTCCCCGCGCACTACTTACCAGATAGCAATCTAACGTTGTTTAGGGTATCCGGTTTGTTTCGGTGTTTTCCAAAACTACTACAGCAACCAGCCCGAATTCCGAGACTCGAGCTCCGACATCGCGCTCATTGGTACTATTGCGCAGGGTCTCGCTAATCTCGGAGCACCCTTCTCCGCTATGCTCTCCAAGCGATATCCCAAGTACCTGCGTCATCTAATCTGGACTGGGTGGCCGGTGTGCATCCTCTCGCTCGTCGCGGCCTCTTTCTCGACATCGGTGAGCGGGCTCATCGGCACACAGGGTGTCATGTACGGCGTTGGCTTCTTGACGCTAACCTACCCCATCGCCAACATGATCAATGAGGTAAGCAGTACCTGCCAATTCTGATTCACCAGATCAACTTACCACTGTGTAAAAGTGGTGGGTCGCGCGTAAGGGTATGGCCTTTGGCCTGATTTCTGCCTCGTCCGGTGTTACGGGTGCTTTCCTGCCTTTCGTCATGGACTACCTACTCAACAGGTACGGGTGGAGGACTACGCTGCGCATATGCGCCGTCGCCTTAGCCGTGCTTACGGGTCCGTTGGTCCCGCTCTTTAAATCCCGGCTGCCCGCCTCGGAGAGCGCCGCCGTAGCGAAGACTAACTGGACTTTCCTGAAACGCCCGCTCTTCTGGGTATACGCCCTTGCCATCCTCATTCAGGGGTTTGGCTTCTATTTTCCGTCCGTCTTCTTGCCATCTTACGCAGCCGCGATTGGCATCCCACCGGTGGGTGGTGCCTTACTGCTAGCCCTCATGTCTGTAGCGCAAGTTCTCGGACAGTTTGCTTTCGGATATTTGTCGGACAAGACGCTACCAGTTAGTTTCTTGACAGTTACTTGTTGTATCGCAGCATCGGTAGCCTCCTCGACCTTCTGGGGGTTCGGTAAGTCGGTAGCATTGCTTGCTGTCTTCAGTCTCCTATACGGGTTCTTCGGGTATGGCTTCGGTACGATGCGAGTGGCAATGGGGCGCGCGGTAAGCGACGATCCGTCAATTGTCATCCCGACGTACTCGATCTTCATCTTCCTACAGGGGATTGGGAATGTCCTCGTCGGTCCCCTTAGCGCAGCGTTGATGAATCCGTCAACAGAGCGAGGAGAGTTTGCGGCGGGAAAATACGGCGGTGTTGTTATATTAACGAGTTCGTCGTATTTCTTGGCAGCGGTGATTATTGGAGGATGGCATGGTTATCAGCGCTTATTCAGTACGATAACTCGTTAGTATAGCGTGGTTTCTAGGGCGTATTCGGTTATTCGCATGTGCCGCGTGTTTGCAAGGGGTTTGCGAGGGCATGTCGATACATGGAGAGGCAGGTCGAATAGATCGAGGTTACAGCACGAAGCTGCACAAGTTGGAGCTGAAGCTGCATTGAAGCTGCATTGAAGCTACACCAGTTGCTCGATAGTTGCTGACTGCGCCTCCCTCCGCGGGAGATTAGTCTGGAGGAGTCTAGACCTGAACGAGACGACGCATATAGGATGTTAGAACTGTCGATCGGCTGCAACAGTTGACCATTTATCACGTCTCTTCCCGGTGATGGAGGTCCGTCTATCTCTCCACGATGCCCATGTTAGCGACGGAGGATCTCTTCGGTAATGCAAGATAATTTAATGGCAAATATTGGCGATCTAATCTTTGCCGTCGCGTCGTTTCCAGTATATTACCTGGGTATTAACATATCATATATCTTAATGTTGATAGATATTGTATAGTTTTCGTGTATGTTGTAATATGTTGTAATATGTTGTAGGTAGTTGAATTATCTCCAGCTAGTGCTACATAGCTGGAGGCTGCTAGGGTTATCATATCCCCCCTAATTATTCAGGAACTTATGGAACTTTTGAATTGCACGGTTCTGATTGGTGCCCACACTTCCATCATAAAACGGTCATCGCTGCCATGATTATGATGACGTCATGCAATAATCCCTAACCACTACCTATACAAATTGTACCTACTATCCATTGAATGGATATATAGCTACCTAGTATTAGCTACGGGAATTTTACGGAAATCCATTTAGCACATTCCATATCTCGTACGGAAGGATTTTGCATTTTCATTTCAATTAGTTTCATGTCATACCACCAGAAGGTCAGATGCTTCGAATTCGCACAGCC
Organism: Rostrohypoxylon terebratum; assembly: GCA_022497145.1. Taxonomy (NCBI): domain Eukaryota; kingdom Fungi; phylum Ascomycota; class Sordariomycetes; order Xylariales; family Hypoxylaceae; genus Rostrohypoxylon; species Rostrohypoxylon terebratum. Next base: position 67,708 of record MU385932.1, on the reverse strand, counting down.
ACCGTGATAAAGCTTACAGCTTGGCAATGAGCTAGCTATTGGGGAGGTCTCTTTGTGTTATCGTAGGAGTAATTATATCGCTGATCGAGACTCATCTAGGCCACCTTACATCACGATAAGATAGGATACCCTTGCCTAGGTATGCATCCATGGATGTATCATAGAGGTAAGGAAGGAGGGTAGAAGAGAGAAAGAGAGAGGGATTGCCGTATCACAGCCAGAAGATTCGACTATTATGACGAAGAGAGAGCGCAAAAGCGCAAGTATGTTATGTGACTCGCGAGGGGAGTTAGAGCTATCATATGCAAGTTAAAGAAACGACAGATTTTCATTGGACTAACCTGGGCTTGGGCGGACGTCTACCTAGTAGGCAACACGCTAGTTACCCTGATCACCATCTTGGCTTTGGAGCTTGGTATTTCTTATATCGCATAGTCGGTATGCGACTAGACTGGGACCGAGTCGTGATGCTTCCCACACTTCCCCACGCTTCTCCAAACATGGACATATACAGGAGATGACTGCAGTGTGACCAATTAGAATTCGGGGTCTCACTACATACTACTTACATGCTACCGCGTACTGCTACATACTATGTAGTATCATCCGGGAGGCAACCCATTTACCACTTCCGGGAGTCGTTCTTTTGTTACTCTAGCATGGTAGCATGGTAGCATGGCAGATCATCCACTGTTTAGACAAGTCCTAGACGGTTGGCCGGGTAGAGCAAAAAGATCTCGTGGGGGATAGGTAGATTGGGTACTAGATTGGTAGATTGGAGCATGAGACCGGACAAAGTATGACATGGGGTATGAGAAGTACGAGACGGGGTATGAGACGGAGAGAAGTCGAGAACTCCGCCACGTATCTATCAAGGTTACAACAGCTGTCTCGACCGTAAGATGTTCGAGGAAAGGTCGAAGGGAATTACGTACTTGGAAGCCAAGGAAGGCGAGGTCTGGTCAAACTCTATCTCTCCTCTGGTCTCCTCTTCCCTGCATCTCGTTTACCCCTTCTCGACGTATAAAGAGTCCCAAACCCAGATATCTGGATCATAGAAAAAAAAACCTTAGTTCTATACAGATCTTGATCATCTCAACTTCACGCCTTAATCAATCATTAGACCAAAATACTTAGTTATTATTACATATTTCTTACCTAAGGTATTTTCTACCCCTTTAAGTGCTTCTTTGAAAGACACCAGACGAACCACTCCGCCGGAACTACCTATTCTTACCAACCTATCCTGAAGTCTTCAAGCTAACACGTAGCTATTCTTACCTAGACTTTTATTACACCCGTACCATACCTATCCAACCCAAGCACAACCGATATGGCAACAGGATATCAAACACAAGCACCCCAGTTCGCGAATGGCTTTGCTGGTGAACAGCCGCCAGTCAGAGAGCGAACTGCGTCGCGGGATTATTCCAACACCGACGAATGGGGTAAGTTGACCCCTATCATGAAAAATCCATGATTTGCCCCTATCATGAGAGATTTCCCCAGCATACTAACGAGATATCGTAAAGATGCGTCCAAGACTCCCCCCTCACGTTTCCAAAAGCGCAAGGGAAGCATCTACGCCACCCCCTCGTCACGGGACGGCCATATTGAGCGCAACCGCGACGCCGTCGAGGAATTCCACAAGGCACACTCCAAGCGTGTACGTAGCCCAGCATACCTTCTTCCCCTACCTTCTCTGAACTTCTACGTACTACCTATTCTTTCACGCCTGTCTCAAAACCAGAACACATTCCAAGCCATTCCACGCCCTCTCCCGAGACATGTCTCGAGCCCTGAAACCCCCAGACCCTGAATTCCCGCTAAAGAAACGGAAGCAAAGAGGTATTGCTAACACCGACTACCTAGTGGTCCGTATCGAGCACCGCGTCTAGTCGCCGCGGTAGCGCCGGCAACGCGCTCAAAGACCAGCACCACGGGAGCGCCGCCGAGCGCAAGGGCAGCCAATAGGCGCGGACTGTCTGGCTGCCGCTGATGGAATAGGGTCGGCGTCTCGAGGGCTGCGGCCGGCGGCACATCCACACCCACACCCACACCCGCACCCGCCACCCTCGCCCTTCCCCCCCAAAACAAAAACAAGAACAAGAACAGGAACACATCCGCGAGCTCGAGCTGGCACGTATCCGCAAGCAGAATCGCAGAGTCTGCTTCGAAGACGACGAGGACAGGGTCTCGGTGGGGAGGAAGAAGAAGAAAGTGTCGATGGGACCGGGGCTCCTGTGTCTGAAGGGGTTTGTAGATTCGTTCGCCTGTATTGCACATACATAGGGTATCGTGGGAATTGATTCCGATGTTGATGCTGATGCTGATGTCGATGCTGGTGTTGAACGTGACGATGGGGGAGGGAACAAAACACTCTGCCTGTTATTATCTTCGCTTCGCAAAAACAATTCAATTCTTACGTTTCGCTTCTTCACGAAAACAGTAAAATTAGACAAGTAAATAAATACACAATAATTCGCCTCAATTGCGCTCTTTGGTCTTTTAGTGATTATTTCGGCTACCTATCTATGCTGTCTGGCAGGAAAAAAAAAATGAGGATGATAATTAGAAGCGTAGAAGTAGGTGAGTTAGGTACGGCGAGTTACTTGGTGCTGCGAAATGCTAGACCACCATAATAACTGCGCCGATCACTTCTGGGACGCACCTCTCAACAATATCCCAGACTACTAGATCATATCCCGAAGAGCCTCATGTCGGCCCGGTTGATTATCGTCTTTCTTTCGATCAAGCAAGTACCAATGAACTCACGAGTCATGATAAAAGTCGGTGGCAAGTGAGACCGAAATAATATTGGCCGGCCTTCAATCTAGGGATGTGGATACGACGCCTACCGCAAGGCTCCGATCGCAACCTCGAACATGTCACGCGAAACACTTATCAGGCGGAAAAAAAGCAAAGTAAAGAGACACCTACCTATCTAGGTAGTTAGATAAGACTCGGGTATGTTTTGGTTCGGATAGTAGTTGCTTATGTAGTTAGGTAGGTAATGTAAAGTATGTAGCGTAGGTATCTGCGGAATCTGCTCTGCTCTGCTATGCACCGGCGTTCAACGTAAAACCACCGGCAAACGAAAACAACGAGGAAAGAAGTTTAGAAAAAAACAAACGTTGACAAACGGAATATGCTGTGCCCATCGATGATTGGATTTGCTATCCGTTTCCGTTTCCCTAAAGCTCCCTCCAACCCTATGCCAAATGAAAACATAAAACCAGTACAAACAAACCGCCTGGGGACTAAGAGAAACCAATGCCGTCTCATTCCTCATCTTCCATGTCATCGATTTCGATGGCGTCTGCATTGGTCGGTACGGGGGGCAACTCCTTGTCAATGGTCCCCGCGAGACCTGTGCTCGATGCCACAAATCCTGCCGGCGCTCGAGCTTGCCGTTCGAGTTGCTCCATGGCGTCGGCCACCTCCGGGTCTCCTGTCCCGTTGGTACCTTCACCAGCTCCTCGTTGGTTAGCACGTGCGATGGCTTGCGATGCGATGAAGTTGACATCTGTGTTGTACTGTGCCTGCACGCTACGCTTGATGCGCAACATCTCCTTGTATGTATCCTCGTTACCGTGTTGCACCTCGAACTGTTCCCATTTGGTCCAGAACGCAGGGTTGGTACGCGGGTCACAGAACTGCGATGCATGACCGTAAATGGCACGAGCACGGTCGATTTCTCCTAGGCGCTTCTCCATATCGGCGAATTTTAGACACATATCTCGGGCTTCCTCGTCGGGAAGGGCTGCGATGGCTCTTTCGTAGATCGGTCTCGTAGATTGTACCCCAAAGTTCGATGCTGATTTGGTGATGTAAAAGTTGAACATGTCTGCGCGGTCTTCGTCTGATACAGCACGAGTCGCTCTTTCATAAATGCGCATAGCATGCCTAGCCAGACCTCTCTCTTCTTCAAGGTTGCCGTACATGAGATACAACGTTTTGGCAAATTTGGGAGGACAGTCTTCGACAGCTTGTTCAAAGAGGTCACGGAGCCGCTCGATGCCAATCTTCCTATCGACTGCCTTAGTCAAATAGAGGTTCCATAATTCGAAGGCGACTGGGTAACTAAAAAGGTCGAGACCCCTCTCGTAGATCTTGAAAGACTCTTCGTAATACTTGTTCTCTTCCAAAAGGTTAGCGTAGTTGACGACGGTTTGCGGTGTAGCAATGCGAAGCTCGAATATTCGTTCGTAGACCTTTTTCGTCTCTTCGAGAGTGCCGACGCCCTCTACCAAATCGACGTAGAAACTCCAGAGTTTCCAACTCTTATGGACTCTCTGTTGTGGCGAAAGGGTCTCGTCGAAATAGTCTACTGTTGACCTCTTCGGAGCTTGCACCGCCTTCGTCATGATCTTGACTGCCTCATCCAAGTTCTCGTTGCGAAGTTCCATCTCCGCCCATTCAATCCACATATCGGCCAACTCTGCCACTGATTTGAATGGGACTTTGACAGCCTTTTCCATGATGACCCGCGCAGTTTGCAAGTCGCCTCCCTTCTCGTAGAATTTGGCATAGTTCGCCCACAGTTGGTGGAAAGGACCGACTGCTTTTTTAGGGTTGATTGCGGCGATGGCATCCGTATACGTCTGCACAACCTCGGCCTTGTTCTCACCCCAAAGCGCCACACGTTTCTCCCACTCCGAGACGGTGTTGGGATTTTGCCGCAGCAACACATCATTTAGAAGGAATGGCCGTCGGTCCATGAGTTGTTCGAATCGCATCATGCGTATGTCTAGATCGAAATCGGCGTCCTCGTCCACCTTGCCGGTTTCCGTTCGTTCGGAAGCTAATTCCATTAGCGCGCCAATGATGGATTCCTCAAATTCGGCATAGCTGTCAAAGATGAGAGTAAAGTCCCGAACTGTCATGACTGTTGTGATACCTTCTTCGAAGATGTCCCGAGCGCGTTCGAAACTTCCTCTCTTCGCCCAGTATGTTGCTAGACCACACCAAAGCTTCCCTCTTTGGTCGGCGAACCTTTCGATACCGCTTCTAATGATTCGTTCGACGTCAATGCCGGTTTCGTGGCCTGTCTCGACCTCGTTGGCATGCTCTACGAGCAAGTCAACCATCTCACTCCACAGCTCGTAGTGCCCTTTGCTTTGTTTGCTATTGAATCGCGGGTTATTCAGGATGTCGATATATTTCTTCAAAGCCTCGGTGTAAAGGCCGACCTGGATCAGAAGTTCGATAAAGTCTTCGGCATCTTCGGGATGAACCTGCATATACCTCCGCCAAATCCTGACTGCCGTGATGCCAGAGGCGGAATTGGCAAATGGTCTGTAAAGCGCCCATATCCTGTTGTGTTGGGTGATAGGAAGGGCTCGCAGTGCCCGGTCGAAGGTGCGCCGAGTGAGAGTGACGAGAGGCTGCTTCAGTAAGAACTTCAGGTACAACTCCCATATCCTTGGCATCTTGTTGAGCAGGATTAGTGCTCGCTCGAATAGGGCGTTGACCTTCTTGTACTCGGAAGCGAAGACGGCGGCGTTTAACTTTAAGACATGCTTGGTTCGGAATTGCAAATACTGTCCAACGTTAGCATCAGTATTATATAACAAAGGTATCGCGAAGCGAAGCTGAATCGTGATTTGCTTACCATCTTCCAGAGCTTGTACGACCTGGGGAGTTGTTGACAAGCTCGCTCAAGAACGAAGGCCTGCTCCTGGGGTGTGCCATGCTGGAGCTTGAACTGGATGTAAGCTAGCCATGGCTTTGTACTGCCTGGGTCTCGAAGGATATCCTGCTCGTAGACGGCATCTTCATCTGTCTGGGGTGATGTTAGTTGATATCTGTATTGGATTATGGTCATAGATAGATGTATGTATAATTAAAAATGAGTAGATAGGATGCAACTTACGACAAGATGAAGATCTGGTTGTCGGGCACTTCGGATGCCATTGGTCAGGCCATTTGGCGACATCTTCAATAGGAAAATGCCAGCGATTGTGGTCGTGCGCGATCGCTCGCAGATAATGTCTGCAGGTCGACGGTGTAATCGAGATAGTCAGGGCATCGTCGAGAAGTTTATTGGGTTGTCGGCTGATTTCGACCTCAGGCGTCGAAGTGCGTCGAAGTGGAAGGCGACCGACGTGAACGCGCGACTGGTTCCAACTTGGGTATTTTAAAGGTCAAGTAAAAAAAGGATTGGTTAGGATTTTTTTCTGAATTCCAAGGACCATGGCAATTGGGCAACTGTCCGACCTATAAGATCTAGTCTTTCATTAGTTCGTTATGAGAGTTTAAACGCATAGACAAGGATCATGTGGTCGCTTATGTAACAAACCGTCAAAAATCAAACCAATCAACGTCAATCGAGCTCCACACATAGGCGAGTCCAGAGTCCAGCTGGATGGTACCTCCGTCATGTACCTATAACACTGGAGCTGCACAGCTGTAGTGTCGTTGGGGTTAGCTGCACCTCGATGTTCCAGGGCTCTGATTGATAACCTCATCACAATTACTTAGCAATAATAACCTTCGACACTCCTCCCAATTAGCTTTCATCGCCCATCCCTTTTCGCCCTAGCTCTTTCGAATTGTATATACAATCACCACCGCAAGAAGAACCTATCAACACATCGAATTATCACAACTACTTATACGAGATCCAAGGTGACGGATAGTACACAATGTCGGGAGCTGGCGTACGTCGACAATCCCCACCACAGTTAGATCAGATATAGAGCTATACAATATGCTGACACATCCCCTAGGACCGAGAAGCTGTCTTCCCGACGAGACAGTCGTTGGGTATAATGAAATCGAAGCTCAAGGGAGCTGAGACAGGTCACAATTTACTGAAGAGGAAGAGCGAAGCCCTAACCAAGTACGGCCTCTCCCCAACCTCTCCGACCCTCCTATCCTTCCACTCCTAACCCTTCCACCTAGACGTTTCCGAGAAATCACCCGCCGGATCGACGAAGCGAAGCGCAAGATGGGCCGCGTCATGCAGATCGCCGCCTTCTCCCTCGCCGAAGTATCGTACGCCGTAGGAGGCGACATCGGCTACCAAGTGCAAGAATCCGCCCGGTCGGCGCGCTTCCGGCTGCGCACCAAGCAGGACAACGTTTCTGGTGTGCTGCTCCCCGCCTTCGAGAGCTACCTGACGGAGGGCAACAACGACTTCGGCCTTACCGGTCTCGGAAAAGGTGGACAGCAGGTCCAGCGGTGCAGGGAGACGTATGCTCGTGCGGTCGAGACGCTAGTCGAGCTAGCTAGTCTGCAGACTGCTTTCGTGATCTTGGATGAGGTTATCAAGGTTGTGAATCGAAGAGGTAAGCATTTCCGAGGCTGAACAATGTTGAATGACTAAGCTAACTGCGACTACAGTAAACGCAATGTATTTCAGCCTGTTCTAGTATGCCGCTATACGAATGCTGACTCGACTATAGTGAACATGTCATCATCCCCCGAACAGAAAACACTATCAAATGTAAGCTCGCCTCGTTCTGGCCGAAGCCAAAGCGCCGAAATAGCTAAAACTAGCTCCAGATATCAACTCCGAGCTCGACGAGCTGGACAGAGAAGAATTCTACAGGCTGAAGAAGGTCGCTGGCAAGAAGCAACGCGATACCGCTGCGGCAGATGCCGAGATGAAGGCCAAGAAGGAGGCCAAAGCATTGGAGGAGGGACAAGGGAATGTTAAGGCAGACGATTCAGCGCCGACTGACATGCTGGCCACTGGCGAAGATGACGATGTCATTTTCTAAAAGATATTACAGAGAACGAGAGGATAACTCACGGTGATAAATGGAAGGCTCGTCGTTAATGTATCTGTACTCCTATTGTGATACCAAGAAGTTGAAATGACTTTGGATTTCTCTACTGTTTAGTCTAGGCACTGAAGTAAATTAAGGGAACATGAATATATATCATAAGCAAGTTACGTTTCGTAATATCTATGACTTTTTGGCTTCATTCTGCTACTAGAACCTACCTACCAAGTATGGCGCCCATGAAGCCAAGCGCAAATGGGGTATAAACCAGATCCTTATCGTACAAATCATGCTACCAACAAGCTTACTGTCTTTGGTACGTGACCTTGATAAACTTGTCTCCCAACGACATGCCCGCCGTGTTCTCCTTGGCGGTGATGGCGCCAGCCTCGGCCTCGTATTCAATAAAGGCGATGCCCTTTCGGCCGGGAACCAGACGGACTTCTCTGAAGCCCTCGAACCGTCCGAAGATACCAGTAAGCGCCTCGATGTCGTGGTAGTCGTCCGGCACGTTCTGCACGAACAAGATCTTGTTGGGAGGCAGGTACTCGTCGGGTACAACAGCGTTGGGACCGGCCGAGGGAGCGGTAGGTTTGAGGCCACGCGCGGTTTTGGCAGGACGAGCACCTTCGCCGGTTGCAGAGACAGCGCCCGGTCGCTTGAGACGTTTTTGCTCTTCTGCTGCTTCAAGAGCCTTCTTCTTGTCTGTTCAGAGGATGGCAGTTAGCATTGATTATTCTTTTTCCCTTGTCACGCGCCCTGGGTGAAATAAAGCAATACGCAACATACCCTTCTCAGCCAATCGTCTCCTCTGGTGCTGCTCAAACTCGTCCTTGTTCCCGGTACTCAAGACGGTCGCATCACTTCTAATACGCGCGAGCGCGACTTGCATCGGCTTCTCAAATAGCTCGAAGCCCTGTACCTCTTCCACGGCCTGGGCCGCAGACTCCGGTCGGTCGAACACGATGAAAGCCTGTCCCTTGGCTTTGAGATTACGTTTCGCGACGATGTCAATGATAGTTCCGTACTCGGAGAACACAGCCGATAAGGCTTGCTTAAGGGGTTCGGGTTTGACGCGCTCCTCCAAGTTCTTCACGTAGACGCTGCGACACACAAAAAAAACACGGGTTAGCTACTTGAACGAGAAGAGAGTGGTACACATAGCCAAATTGTATGTGTCGGAGTGCAATGACACATACGTGGCAATAGGTGAGCCTGAAGCCATCTTGCTCGATGCTCTCTTCTAGTAGTATATTCAGTAGTGGAACAACTTCAGATCAAATAGTGACTGACGATATTCCGATAAATTTGAAGTTTTAAGTTGAGATTGTTAAGTTAGCAGTAGATGGTTTTGTAGCGAGACGAAAGCGCTGGAGCTCTAAGTAGAAAGATGGATGCCGTTTTAGGCCTTATCGATAATTGTGGAGTTTTCTGTAACCCCATAAATCAATAACCACCATAACGGGTATTTGTTAGTAAGCAAGTAAGCAAGTAAGCAAATACGTCACGTCACATTCTCCTTCATTCTCTCCAGCTAGTCTCCAGCTTCACTTTGATGTTTGACAACGTGTTGACAGCGCAGGTACTTAGTAGTATATCACTGTTTTATTATAGGAACATGGTATTAAAGGTATTGTCCACTTCAGGGTCCGCCCCATTTTCTTCTCTATTATACAATCCGTAAGACTGGGGGTAACTTAGTCTCTAACCTCACACCGCACGTGCTGTCTATAGCTTTCATTCGCGAAGGATACACACTCCGTGGTTTCTTGGTGCCCCTTATGATGCTGCGACCTCTTTCTGGCTATTGCTTTTTTCCTCCACCGGGTTTTCCTCCGGCTCTGCCTGTGGCTGCTCCTCCCCCTTCTGTGCGACTTCTGGTTCTTCTAATGCCAGTTCAGCGCGTAAATCGGGAAGAAAGCGGTCGATTCGCTTCCACGTTTCCACCCAAAGTTTCTCCTGCGATGGGTCCTTGCTTGGCGGGACAAGATATCCGCTGCTAGACATGAATAGTAGTACGTTTTTGAGATTTTCGGGGACAGCCTCCTCCTAAATATGGGGTCAGTCGTAAACTCGTTTATTATTGGAATTTCGAATAAACTCACAAGACTATCACCTTGACCACTATTCATCAACCTGTCCATGATGTCGATAATTTTGAGCCACAAGTCCAACATGCCGTCCCATTTAGAGAGAAGCACAAGGTACTGCAGGAATGTCTTGCAGAGAAGCGAGGCTGCTTGTACTCTCGTCTCACTCATGCCATCCCGATCAGAGGAGTAGACTTCTGGCTTTAGAAGCCTTAAGATGAGAGGGAACAGGACCTCCCCGAAAATAGCCGTCCATTCTTTGTGATCACTACAAGTCAACTCTGGAGACAGGAGTGACCTCTGGAGAGATGAAAATGCTAAGGATCGTACTTCGCGGCACGGGTTGGTGCATTGCGAAGTCAAAGCTTGGAAGATAGGTAACCAATATGCTGACCAAGCTGCAAAATGATTAGTGGTGTGGCGCATAGTTGTACGTAATCAGACTTACCCTCGCTATTTTCAAGGTGTGACTGTTTCATCAAATGCGGAATACGAGCTGTCATGCTAGAAATAAGATTGATAGCTTTGACACCTCGTGAAACGACAGCGTTATCGCTAGCTTCCTTCTTAGGGGGCCGAGCATTTCGCTGCCTTCTCTCACCCTTCTGCTCAACAGCGGCGCCGACTTTGGCAGCGGTTGCGTATTCGTTTAGTAATCCAATCGCAGCCTCGTAGTTATCCGCAATAATTGCGGACGGCGAGCCTGACACGCCTCCCTCGAGTATCTCGAAAACAGTAGGGGATGCGTTGGGGCTGTTGGCGAGGGTGCGTAAGATAACCCAGAAATCGGGTGAAGTCATGATCTCGCTCCGTAGTGGACCCGGTTGTTCGATACAAATTTTTAATCCTTGTAGGACCAACTGTGATGTCTTTGCAAGGATTTCTGGGGGGAAGCTTGATATGGCGTGCAAAAGCACGGGTGCTCGTACAAAATCATGGTCCTGCAAGGTTAGTATGGAAAACCTCTACAGCGTATTGTGACGTTGCTTACATAACTAGCCTTCAGTACGCTGAACTGGTAAAACGCCGCTCGTGAGATAAGATATGGATGGTGTTGGGGAGAATCGCGCAAAATCATCTGGAGAGCTTCTGCGACTGGCTTTCCAAGCAGGCCAACCGTTTCCTCATCTCTCAATACAAGAATAGAGCAGAATTCAAGGATGTAGACTACGGCAGGGTCATAGCGTGGTCTGTTAGGCGAAGGTTTAGAAGCAGATGGCGAGGAAGGCAAACTTTCCTGCTTGACCGTTATGACAGGAACAGTCGAGCTTTCATCGTCGGGGAGTTCGTTCAGCAAAGCTTCGACGAGTGGAGCTAGTGAGTTGGCGGGAAGAGACCTAAGCTTCCATTAGCAATATAAAGAAAGATGAGCAGCTTGAAGACGACTTACGCAATATTTGCAAACACACTTTCCAAATCGCAGGCTTTGATGCAATCAGCCGCACTTAAAGAGCTCTCAACTTCTTCAGACGACGGTTCCGGTGGGTCATCGGCTGCATAGCTGGAGATGTACGAGGAAAGTGCTGAAAACAAGCCCGTATCGGTAGTTTTCGTGGCTCGGTCAATAACCTGAGATGGAGTGTGGAGAGGAATTTTAGGGAAGTTCAATGCTTCATCGCCATTAAAAAAGGAAGGAATGAGGGAATTGACAAATAATTTCAACCAGATGCGAATAATCTAGATATGTTAGTAGAAAAACGCTAAAAACATGTCAATGAGAGCTTACATATTCCCAGCCATGACGAATGACTTGTTCGCTGCCCTTCACAACACGAAATAGGATAAGAGTAGCAAGCTGCGCTTTGAAGTCCCTGCCGAGCTTAACGGCGAGTTCGCTAACCATAACGCTGTCACTCTCATCCGAAACTTTGATTTCTGTGTTCAGAGCAGTATCCGCTAGGCTCTCCGAATCCAAAGCGGTCATATAACTGAGATTCCGGATGATACGGTCCAGTGCATCCGCCACACCATATCTGGAGGCGATCTGAGCACATTGATCAAACCCGGTCACAACCCGAGAAAATACCGCCTCGTCCGTTGCCGACATGAACACGTAAGACAATGTCGAGACGATTGGTTTCCAGGTGGCAGCAAACATGTCGGCGTCGTAAATGTTCGTATCGCAGAGTATCAACGGTCCCGCGGACTCTGTCTTGAGCAAAAGCTCTCGCCATGCATAATCAAATGCATGTTGATTATCATGTTCGTCAGGAAGAATGATCTCATTAGTCCTAATTGCCTCGAAAGTGGCCTCGAGGAATTCGGGAGGAAAGTCTTGGGAATCATTGACGCCTCGTAAATTGCGCGCGAAGTCTATTATTTCCATGCGCTGTTTACCTTTGAGCTTCGGACTGTGCTGATCGACATTCAGCATGATAATTGCGTATGTAAGAATAAACACTGCATCTTCGTTCTTAACAATGTCCGATCCCGAAGTTGCGAAATACTTCTTCGCAAAGGCTGTCACTATTCGCTCGATAAGCGGTGACTCGCCTGGAAGCCGGAAGCTCTCGAGAAGCAGCCGAACTGCTTCATCGACCCGCTTGCCAGAAAAGTCAAATAAATCTAAGAACGCCTCTAGATACTCGTCATTGCCCCTTTTTGCTAGGAACTCGCCGAGAACTGCCTTGGAGATTCGTGATGTACTTCGAAGGAATTTGGCGGCTGATGCAGCGTCGCCGTTGATAATTCCCTGTTCCTTAAGATAACCCAAACCCTCTTTAGGTTTCTCATTAAATTTAGTGGCGCCCTTAATAATAATCTTCTTCCTTCGTCTTGCATCTCGGAGGGTGGCTTGGTCGGGCAATCCGTCTGAAACTGGTTCGTTATCTAGTCGTTCAGCTATGGACTGGACAAATCCGAGAAGGGCATCTAAACAAAGAGGAGGAACGCTGGTTGTGCTCCAGGTTGCGGAGTCGGGTAGAGCACTCCTGGAAAGCAATCCAATCATATCCTCGCATAGGTTACCACGATTGGCGTCAGAATCGTAGTTGACGAACAGCTCGACTAAGAAAGAGGGCATGCGGGTTAGGGCGCCAACACTTTCAACCATTGCTTGGCGAGCATCCGGTTTGCGCGCACCGCCCTCCATTCCTAGTTTTTGCCGGTCCTTCACTGGAACTGGCGTCGACCTCCCACTACCTGGTTGAGATTTGGGAGGTTTTGCACCGCTTGGCCTTTGCGGAATGCCATCGTAAAGCGAAGGGTCGATATTCGCCTCACGCGGTATTTCGACTGGAGGGTGTAGACATGCAATGAGGTAGGATAAGAAAAGTTCCTGCTGAAGTTTCAAGACACCCCTACAAGTCTCGAGCAATGTTCCTGCCACGATGAGCGATTCCTGGAGAATCGCCATGTTGTCGGATCGGACAAGTTGAAAGAGATGTCGGCATAATCGGTCCTCGGCGACCACAGCCAAGGCAGGGTGTCTAGCTATGGAAGGTCCGGCAACTTCCAGTGCGACATGAATGATGCGTAACGCCATGACCCTCATCGTGTCACCTTGTTGCTTATCATGAGGATCTAGGAGATCCACAAGAACCCTGAAGAGCTCTTTCATAGACGGCAATGAATATGGCTTGATTTCTGCGTCGTCTTCGGGCTCTTCAGATTCTCTTCTCGATGCATCCTCCGCCTCAGGGACAGTATTCTCAGATCCGGATGATTCTCTTGGTTCATTAGTAGGAGGGGCATCGGAAGATGCGACAACATCGTTTCCATTAGTAGAAGGAATCATCTTGACTGTTTCCATGTCCCCATTAGCCTGGTTATCCAGAGCCTCTAGATCGTCACCGGCTTCGACTTCTAGATGTTTGAGATGCTCAAAAATGATTTGACACATGCGGACCATAGCCGCTTCGGCCGTCCTACGGAGGAGCTCGGACAGACGCGACTGGCAACACATAGTCAAGCCGGTCTCCATCATTTCGCAAACGCTTTCGTCGCTAAGTAATGCGCCGCCTGGACCAGAAAGCATATCCTCCATGAGATGCAAGATCATAAGCAATACCACCTCATCTTGGGCAGAATCGCTAGCCTCGAAGCGACAGTGTGTTATAGCTGTCGACAAAGATTGCATAGCAAGTGGGAACCGTGGCGAGCCAGGGCTAATGAATCCATAAGAGAGGAATTTTCGAATGGCTTTCAGCGCGAGTATAGTTATAGGAGCGGACGTCGAGGAAGCTTGGATCACCTGGAGGAATGGGTTGAGGAGCGCCGGAGCATCAAATTCGTGGATATCTAAAGCTTAAATCAATATCATTTCTACCAACCATATAAAAGAATCTAAGGTTTAGTATTTACCTTTACAGCTCGATAATTCATGACGCAGACGACCAAATCCAGCCATCAAAGGGTTGTCCTGGAAGCTCTTCCCCTTCTTCCCACGCAAGCCCCACCTGTTCGTAACTCCAAAGTCCTGAGTGCTATCTGCTCCGAAGCTAGCTGTAGAGCTTTTGCTTCCCGGCCGTAGGAGAGGACTAGGCGGACCGAGTTGGACGGGATTCGGATTGCCTCCTAGGATAGAAGATACCGATGAACCTGCCCATCGAGCATGCTTTCGCATGGCAGAAGTAACCGTTATGCATTCTGATATTACTAGGGCCACAGGGTCGACAGCTACTGTTACTGGGCGGCTTCGATATTGCGTATTCGGCGGTTGTTTATTCGTGTTTACGACGGTGTCTCCTATCGCACTCTGGCGATGCTGGAGACCCGAGCTATTCGACCCGGGCGCAAGTTCTGGTTCCATTTTATTATTCTCGTGTTCATCCCGACTCATCGTCGCCTGCGAAGGCGCCACTATTTTTAACGGAAGAGGGCTTAAGGCAAGTCGATATTGTCGTCGTACGTTAGAAGGTGTCGAAGATGGAAATCGGCCAAGGCTTTGAACCCTAGAAATTAGTTTATGGATTGGGGAGGATTGGGGATTGGGGGTTGCGGAATTGGACTTTGAGGGGTTCGTAAATGCGTCGCTAAGCTTGAAATGATCCAAGACCCTTTGTTGTTGTCCAATGACGTTTATTATGTAGGTATGGACAAGCTGTTGTGAATTGTAGTATCGTGGATATCGTGGATCTTATCCTATCACCGTGGCGTCGGGACCTTAAAGGCTTAAGGTTACTAGGTTGTATCCTTGCACGTGTCAGGAAACCGTTGTCAGCTGGCTGAACTTTAATCGGCAGGCGTTAATCCGATTATAACAGCGTGGCGGCAACCCCTACAGCCCCTGCCGTGCACTTTGATAAGTATTACCTAAGCCTGTGACCTCAACATTACTAGGACCTAGGTACATGTAGGTACAATAAAGGGGGCATTTATTGGGGGAGATAAGTTTAATAATTCAAGTCTTATGTATTTCATTCATATCCACTCCTTTGATCTCTGACTACTAGGTACTAGGTAGGCAGGTGAACGACCCTGGAGCTCATCAAGAAACGAAATCGCCGGGATTGAGTTGGAACAAAATATCTACTCGTGAATATAGCCTCAAGGCCGATCTATACAATTAACAACGCAACTCCTTTGTCGCGTTCAGTTCAAAAAAAAAAGAACTTCTTCCATGCTTCATAATCATGCGTCGACACTACCAAAACGCCGTGCCAGATCCTCACCATGGTCTCGTATTGTACACGACCATATTTGATCAAACGTGTGCGCGCCAGCCCTTCGCCTTGGCCGGATCCGATATTTTTTATCTTCTTATACTCATGATGCAGAGTAAGTCCGGCCTTGCGACAAAAAGCTAAACTACAACCGAAGGCTATGCCTGTAATCATGACCTAGGATTGATTACTAGGCTGCTACCCGAAACTGGTTGTTCTTAGGTTGCTCTTCGACCTTCTCGCCTGTCTTTTTCGAATCTTGGCCCGACTCGTCCTTCTTGGACTCGACTTTCTGTTCTTTCTCTTTTCGAGCTTCTTCGGCCAGGTTCTGTATTCCCGACTTATCTTGTTCCCATTGAGCGTTGGCATCGCCAAACTGCTCCTTCACCTTCTTCTCCCGATCTTGCTTCGCCTTTTCTTCGGCTTCCTTAGCTTGACGTTCGGCCTCCATCTCCTAATCTCGAGTTAGTATATCACATTTAATTCATACTAGGAATTGAAAGTGAGAACGCACCTCCATATGTTTGATATCATCCACACTAGGCTCGTACAAATGCCAGATCGTGTAATGTGGGAGGCCAACCACGGAGAATTGCATACGTTTAGCCATCTATATATTATGTTAGTAATAGGTCATGTCATATTTGAATAGAAGACATTACCTTGCCAAAGCCTTCAGTCTCGGCATGTTTCTCGAAGCTGAAAGCCGGGAAATGGACGCCCGATCTGAATACTCTTGCCTTAGCTAGAATACTAACACCTCCAACACCATCGATTTCCATTTCCATATCTGGATCACCGTATGGGTCACGAAGGTAGGCAAGATGGGGCCGCCAAGTAGCATACTCGGCATAACCTTCCACAATCACAGCGTCTTCGTCCAAAGTGTCTGCAAGTGCCAATGCTGTCTCTGACTCCTGCCATGAGTTCAAGTCATATGGCTGCTCGCCGCCAAGCCAATCGGGAAGCGGTCGCCAGACATCTATAATATTATTAACAACAATAACCACCAATGACGAGATTTTGAAAACTCACTTGGCACAATGACGTCTTTGTTATGACGCATCAAATCCTCGAGGATGGTGAATGGTGCTGTTTCAACATCGACATCTCTCCAGTAGACCCATGAATGATACGGGCGAAGGGTTGCACTTAGTAGCCAATTACGCGCTTGGGCCATCAGCTTTCGGCGACTAGCCTGGGCTGCAAAACCGTGGCGACTCTCGACATCTTGGTTGACCTTCTGGCCAAAATCCTTTTCGATGATTGATATTTCCCCATAGGGTAGCTTCGGGTCCTCGGCGGCTTGTAGTTCTTCGAGCTTCTCGACCAGTACCTCCAAAGTTCTGTCCTTCGAATCGGAAACGAGGAAAGCGAGATCGATAAGGTGGTGAGGATAGGTAAAATTGCGAAGATGTGAGAACATCATATTGAGATGTGGTTCGGCATCTCGTAAAGGCACGCACATGAGAATTCGTTCTTCTCTTTCCCAGCCACGAGCAGTTCCTTGTACGTTCGAAAGATCGTAATATCGCACAGTATCCATTAAAACATCGCCGCTTGTACTTATAAGTCCTATAGGAAAGATTGATGTAAATGCCCCGCTTCCCGACGAGATGAATAGCCAAATCAGAATGACGACTACAGCGATTATGCCTAGCCGTGTGAGTAGGTTTTTTCGTCGACGGGCTGCGGGTGTCGCGGCGCGCGGCTGAAATCTGATTCATCATAAGTCAGTAAATGATTCCCAAAATAGTCGTCCGTATAAACCTAATCTAATCGTCTGGTTTCATTGACGCGCTGGAGACGAAATGGGTTGACGAACCTGTGAGGGGAGATATCGAAGGTATTGTTCCGCGGGTAGCCATTGGAAGCTCCGGTAGCATGATGCCGGGACATCATCTTGGAACCGGTCGAAGATGCATACGAGGGTAACATTCGGAATATGAGGGGAGCGACACGCTTATGAGAGCGCGCGCAAGATTATTTTGAAATCGCTACGAACGTAGGACCCTTTTTTTTAAAAAGAAAGCCGCCGTTTGGGCTGAAGTATTTAGACGCGAGATGCCCTCACGAATTCATGGGCGGAAATACGACAACAATTCCCAGAATCGGAAGGTAAAGGGTCGGAAGTGTCGAGATCGAGAATTAGAAACTAAGTTTTCAAATTCGCGCCGTCGTCGTCGTCGCCGCCGTTGTGGAATACATTACAATCAAATACGAGGTACAGGGACAGAATAATTAAAAAGGTGTCGACTTCAGAAACGTGCCAAAACCACCAATCACGCTAACATCTATCGCTCAAATTAGAACTACGATAAGCATGTAGCGAGATCCTCTGCCAAGCCACACTAGCATTTATTGAGGCGGTTTCAAGTTGGGATGGTACCGAATTATGAGTTTGATTGGTCGATACGTTATTATATGGAGATGGAGCGCGCACAGACCAGGGTATAGACTTCAACCGGCATTTCATTTTTCAGGAACAGGAGTCCCAAATTATTTTATTTTTTTAATTAATCCCACGCTCTTCTCGGGCTACAACTCGACAATAGCGACGGCAATCTATGCTATACTTGATGAATATAGCCAACGAATATCATATATGTCCATCAATCGGAAAATACAGAGGCCTTTTGTGAATTAGGTGGTAGTAATTTTCAATATTCCTAAAATATTGATCAAATATCTTTTTTATTTTTGTCGTCATAGCTTAGGGTCTTCGTCTCCTTCCCCCTTTTCCATTTACCCTTGTTATCTACAGATGATCGCCTTCCGGGTTCATGAAGCCCAGAACGCATCATTCTTTTAGGAAAATCTCTCGAGGTTACTTGTACTACAATTTGGCCAACGAAAGCCCTTGATCTCTAATTTTACATAATATTCATCATTATCCTAAGCCCTATCAGCATTTCCTGCTCACTTATAAACCGATTAGTGAGCGGTTGAAGAGACCCCGCTATCGATGGGAGCACTCAAAGTCTGGGTAGATATCTTCTCTCCCATCCTCTCCTTCGAATGTCCCTCCATATGCTCCACCTTGCTCAACTTCTTTTGACTCAACATCACAAGGCTGACAAGAACTGCAAACGCTCCAATAATTGCGCATATACGCATGCCTTCATTGAATGCATCAGAGTACGCTTGTCGAACAGCCATTTGTTGTATAGGAGTCAGGTCGCTACCAACACCTCCAGGGGAAGGAAACCAGTCAATTCCAACTTGGTCTTTGATTTTGATCCCCACGATGGCAGATGAGGCCGCAATGCCGATACTGCCTCCCAAGACTCGGACCTCGGCCATCACACCTTGCGCGGAAGCTATTGTACAATTAGTGCTAAAACTTAATGACAAGATACGCGGGGAGAACTAACCATGATCTTCGCTTGACGATCCCACCATTGCTACTATGGTGGAAGTAGACACAATTATTCCGAATCCAAGGCCGACAAAGACCAGAAATCCCAAGGCTTTCGGTTCAAGCGTTATTGAACTAGACAAAGTTGACAGAAGTCCACAACCGAGGACCAAGAAGCTGGAGGCCACGGTCTGCAACTCGAATGTTCTATCACCCTTTCCATTAAAAGCTCCTGCAACGACAGAGCCAATGGCGCTAGACCCTAACATGGGAAGCAGCATAACGCCAGCTAAAAGCGAATTCTGGCTGTTCACTATCTGCAGTCGGAGAGGAAACGCATAGATAATAAGCAGATACGAAAATCCGGTAAGTAGTGTGTTGAGGACTGCCGCAGCATACGTATGGTTCCGTAATAGACGTAAAGGGAGCGCCGCTGCTATTGTATGGCCACGATGTTTTTCAACGAAAACGGACCACGCAAATAAAATCAGCCATAAAATCACTCCAATGAGAAGTGGGACGATGAAGACAGCCTGCGACCACCGATCTGTCATTGTGCCGATGTTTTGGAATGGGAACACAACCAATACAGCTGCCCCGATGATAAGTATCGAACCGAAATAATCGAGTTCTACCCAAGTTCTTCTCTCGATATTTGGCAGATATTGAGGCTTCGGCCACATCAGGAAAAAGAGCAGCATCGACGCTCCACCGACAGGTCCACTACATATCTGTTAGTATAAAAGCATATTCAAGATGTCTTACATCTAATAAGGAGCGCACTTAATCCAAAATATCCACCGCCATGATGTGTACTTCGTTAATAGTCCACCAAGTATCGGACCCAGGACACCCGCCATGGCTACCACGATTCCAATCATACCTCCCAAAAACTTCTTTAGATTTTCCGGTATGATCTCGGGAAGGATTATCATCGCGATAGAGTACAGGCCTTTTCATAGTTAGTCATTTTACTTTGTCAACCTGAGTTTTCACTAACCGGAACCGCCTAGCCCTTGCACTGCCCGGAAAGCGATCAACTGTGTCAAGTTTTTTGCAAACCCACACGCGAGTGAAAATACAACGAACATGAGATATGATACGAGGAACGCATCGCGTCGGCCAATGATATCGGATAATCGAGCGAATAGAACAGCGCATCCAAGGTATGATAAGGAATAGGCTAGGGCTACCCAATTCACCGTCGTCAAAGCCTCGAATTCGATTCCTATTGCGAGGAGACTGGTGGCGACAATCGAAGTGTCGAGGAACGACAAGAACAAGCCCACAAAAATCCTATTTTTACGTCAATAGGTGGTACTCAAAGATGTCAGAGAAGTTCAAGCTTACCCGGTGCTGAGAACCCAGAAGCGAAACAAAGGCAACTCCAGAGGAGCATATTCCAGCCGTAAGCTCGAATCACTAGAACCGACAGCGATGGTGTCAGTATCCTCGCTCCTATTCGCATTTTCTGAAGGCGGCTCCATGGCCAATCTCTTAATGAACTCCAGAATGCATTTGAGTAATCGAGGGGAATTTCACTTTTATGAAGATTCTGAAAACATGGATGACTCGACCCGAAATCCATGGTTTCACGATTCTTTACTACACCTAGATGCACGTGTGGTACCAATGTATGTCGCCCAGACTTAGCCAGCATGCCGCTACATAATCACATAAAGCGTACTTATCTCAAGCAAATACGAACGCCGAATCCAATCAGACGAAAGTGAGTGAATGAACTTTTGTTACTCCTTGTGACTCTGTCCGTCACCTCGGTTGTGAGCCAAAGGCTACCCACGCCTTTTGAGACTACGATCAGATAGAACCTCGGGATTTGAAGTTCGCTTTTGCTTGCTAGAGTGTGCGACCTCAACCCCACCCCGATCCCTTCGAGTTGTCCTAGGGTAACTAGCTACCACTTGGTCGGTAACATTGTATCCCTTAGATAGCATACACGGCCGTACAGAACCCGGTGCCAGCTGTTTTGGGCTATTTCGCTTTCTCAGACCGGTACCGACTCTTTCAATTATGACTACGGCCAACAGTCTTGAGCCGCCTCGGCAAGGGGTTGCAGATTGACGAGGCGGCTCCCGGAGATTATATAGAACCACTTATATCCATGGATCTACCAAAGCATGCATAGAGCCCACTGCTCAGGAAGCGAAAAACATTTCATTATAGGCAGCTGAAAACTTGATACAGGATTGGTCCTCGTTCCCCAGATAACCGTGATCCACCCTCCTCGTCATGATATAGTAATCTCAGCGCCCCAGCAGCGGCCGCAACTCAGGCCAAGATCACACAACATATCAATCATGCGTTACTATTAGTTATAACAGCATCGAAGTTCTCTATTCAACTTGGGAGCCTATCTTATCCAAGCAGGTCTCGCTTGTTCCATACGGCTTTGGTATTGATACCTGCCTGGTATATCTAGATTGTGTTTGCGCGATTAGACGACGCCCCCGGGCTGTATATTAAAACAAACAGCCTTGAATTTCAGCTCCATGGAACGCTATTCCTTCAGGCTTGACGATCCATACCTACCTACTTTACGTAGGGTATAAAGTCACTTGACAATTAGCGGTAGAGACGTGCATGTTTTTCTTTTTCTTCCTGGTCGTTCGCCAACATTAATACACAGGAGCCGAGATAGAATGGATCTCAATTGCATAGATTAAGCTCGTTCGGTTCCGAATAATAGTTTGCCACGAGGAACCTTCGTTTAACAACGGCCGTGAGGAGATATTACAGCGGACAACACGAAGTTTCACGGTCTAATTACGCCGCTACTCTTAGCAAGATTACTTAACTAGGTAATTATATGTCGAGAAATTCTTGTGGCCGTCATTTATTTATAACCATTTATCAAGGCCTTGTTTAGGTAGTGTTTTAGTAGTATCCGATGACATAACATGAATGTTGGTATATAGTATCTCCTTGTGTAACATAATATATTCTAGTGTTCTTGTAGTTGTATAAAGATAGGAAATCTGCAGATTACAATTGATTCAACTAGAAATATATTTGGATGGCTACAATTAATGTCTCATTACTCTAACCTCATTGTTCTTCCATGTCTAGGCTTCTAGACCAACAGTTTCGTAAGACTTAAGTTGACAAGGGGCTTGGTGTGTTTTCGAGAATCTCATACTCCTCTTCAACTAGGTCATCTTGTGTTTCAAAGTCTATGTGTACCGTAAGGTACATTTTGAAAAGAAATTCAAGGAAACAATGCAAAGCCTTATGATAATTCGTTCACGTGTCGTTAGTACCCCTTTCTTCAATCACTGGTGCTGTCTATGATAACTCTTGGATATTTTTAATGCAGATGTGCATAAAGCCTTCATAATTGATACTCTATATTGTACTGCATAAATGTTGTGAATCATTATGTAAGGTTTTTGTAAGGTTTTACGAAGTACCACACATTAATTTGTCCTTGCGCCTTCCATCTGCTGACAACTGGCAGGCACGATTACTAAGCTGAGGCTCAGCCCCACACCTGTGGCACGCCTATGTGCCTACGCCGCTTCCGATTCTGAGGCATGACAAGTCTCAAGACTTGATGTTTGCATCTATCAGACTATCACTAAGTCATCCATGAATTCAATCAGAACAACTCATTTCGCCTCCCGAAAATAAGAAGAGAACGACAATAGGAAATATCTCTCAACTTTTTCCCGATCTATTTAATAGCAGCAATCGATTGGGTGACTCTCAAATTGGCAGACTGGATCTCAGCCAAGATGACTGAGATCGTGATGAGTCAAACGCCTCCTATTCTCCACGGCCCGACGGAGAAGGAGAAGAAGTATGACAGGCAACTCAGACTCTGGGCTGCTAGCGGACAAGCGGCTCTGGAATCAGCAAACATCCTCCTTGTGAACTCTGGTGCTGGTACTGTGGGAGTGGAAACGCTGAAGAATCTCGTGTTGCCAGGTAAGGTTATCGTCGGCTTATCCTACCGGACTCTTACTCAAACAGGAAGACAGGGATAGGGAAGTTTACGATAGCAGATGATGCTATAGTGAATGAGGCCGACCTAGGTGTCAATTTCTTCCTTGACGAGAGCTGCTTAGGAAAGCTCAGGTCGGAATGCTGTACCAAGCTTCTTCAAGAACTCAATCCAGAAGTCCAAGGGGAATGGTTTCCAAAGGAAAAGGTCCGCAAGGTGCCTCGGGTCTGATTGAATGAATAGAGAACTAATTAATATTTGATAGGGCATTCTGGATTTGGGTAATGCTCTAGAAGTTTCGCCTACTTTCACCCTTATCATGTACACCCATCCCATCAAGAAGGAAATACTCTCAGTACTTGAATCGTATGCTAGTCAGCACAAAACCCCATTAGTGGGGATCCATTCGGCCGGATTTTATTCATACTTTCGCATCAACCTCCCGGGAACATTCCCCATAGTCGATACGCATCCCGAAGTGGAGAAAACGACAGATCTTCGCCTCCTAAACCCATGGCCTAAGCTTGTCGAATTTTCGCGAGAAATGACGAAGAATATCGATACTTTAGATGACCATGAACATGGGCATTTACCATATGTCGTCATACTACTGCATTACCTAGAGGAATGGCGACGGTCGCACGACGGCCAAAATCCTATTAGCTACAACGACAAGAAGGAATTTAGCAAGTTTGTATCGGGCAAGGCAAGGACTTCAAACCCGGAGGGTGGGGAGGAGAACTTCCAAGAAGCTGCAATTGCCATCAACAAGAATATCAAGGCTCCCGAATTAGAACCCGGGGTACAGGAACTCTTCGGCCACAGAGTCTCGGATGAGGTATGCGATGACAGGTGGTATTTGCGAGGAACATTCCAGACTGACGTTGATAGATTGAGCTGCAGTCAACCTTCTGGGTCATTGCAAAGGCTATCGAGAAATTCTACCGCAAGCATGATTGTCTCCCTCTACCTGGGTCGTTACCAGATATGAAGGCCCAGTCAAGTGTCTACGTCAAATTGCAGAGTATATACAAGGAAAAAGCTCGGAAAGACGCGCTTGAAGTTTTAGAAACTGCTAGGGTCATATCAGGTGGCAAGGACATTGATCCCGCCGAGGTAGACCTTTTCTGCAAGAATGCTCGATTCGTGAAGCTCATCAATGCAACACCAAAGAGGGCAGATCTCGATGAGGTCTATGGTTAGTCACATATCTATGTCATGATTTGCTGTCGAAAGTGTACTGACCACTTTTTAATAGAAATTGAAGTGGCTAACGACGAAGCGGCCGAGGCCATGAAGGTCGAGACCGACGGCGCCTTCACTCTACCCATGTCTAATCTCTTCATTTATCTCGCCCTCGTGGCGACTAGTCACACTATAACATACAGTGCCGATGAAATCATGAGCTTCATCGCTAGTACAGTACCTAAGGCAGCTAAGAACGCGCGAGCTCTCCAAGCCGCCCAAGAAGTAGCTCGAGCGGGCGGTGGTGAGCTTCACAACATCTCTGCACTCACTGGAGGCATGGTAGCTCAAGAAATTATCAAGATAATCACCAAGCAATACATTCCCATTGAGAATACCTGCATATTCGACGGCATCAGTAGCCGGTGCCAGGTACTTCGGCTATAGTAGTTGGATCCCGGGAAGGGTAACAACGAACAGTAGATGATATTCCCATAGGCATATCATCCGCAGATCCGGGTTATTCATGGGGAATTTGGAGAACTAGTGGAGAATTTTGAAAAGCCTGGAAGCTTGGCGCACCTGACGATACCACGCATTCACACCATTTGCGCCATCCCTCCATCCAGCTGGTGAGGGCGGGGATACACGTCGGACCGCCGACCCTCTGCATCAACCTCAATTTTGGTATCCAAAAGGCTGTGTCGAGCAACCTTCCTAGTAACCTTCTGAGCCGACAATGAAGCATCTCTAGTCTTGCTGGCCACTACTCACCCAGTCGGGTTAATTGAGAATGAGTTTCTCTAAATCTGGAGTGCATGCGTTCGTGCGGTGCTACCGTTCGCAAAGTAGCTGAAGTGACAAGGTGGCTGCCACATGCTTGATATTGTGCATGGAATTCTTGGGCTGTGTAAGCCCACTTTCCAATACGACTCTCCAGACAAAAATTCCTCTCGGTGAGATCTAAGTGGATGTAACTTTCAGGTACGGAAAAACACTGAAACGACTATCGCTTCTCTGCCGGACTCTCGCCTATAATGATTCTCTTCCCCTTCTTTCAGTACGACTCTATCTCCGTTGGTAGAGCGCTATGGTTGGCGCTTGGTAGTATGCATCATGCGCTGTTAAGAGACGATGGTCTCATTTTGGGCGGGTAGGTGCTTCACTAAAACCAGATCGGCGCCAGTGTCATATCTCAAGTGGCTCGACTCGAGAAAAGTAAAATCAAGGCTTTGGTAAGCGAGTGGTCAACCGGATCGAGCAACGAAGGTATGGAGGGGGTTGAAGGGTTACCAAATTTCTAACTATTTTTCAATGATTGGCTCTTGGGTCAACTAGAAGGCTCGTGATAGGTCTATTAGTTATCTTTTTTCGATTGGAGATGGACGTTCTCGGTCAAACGAACAGTCCGCCATGGGTTGGGCTTTGGAGGCTATCACGCAACATATTAAAAGAGTCAGGTCAGGTGCTGATCCCCCCTTTACGGAAGCGCTAGTATCAACACTTGCAATCTGATTTGTAGATCTGTAGGGTTACTCGACTCCAATGAGGTCGAGAATATTCGGGAACGGCCTTCGAGGCCTTGCGACGCTCTTCTATAGACAAAAAGGGCTTTGATGAGCAGATTGGGGCATACGAACTTCCCCAGGCATTCATGGTGCCACTCCATGGCCTCTAAATGGACAGCGAAATTTAATTTATAGACCAAGGAGACCGAGCCTTTTTCATACGCTGATTGGCTTCTGGTCATTTATGTGCTGTCAAGGAAACACTCGGCTAGCTATCTTATTAAACGACGCGGACACACCAGCATGGCCTTACGCGAATGATGCATGGCTTTATTAGGCCTAACATGCGTTATCTATCCTGCACGCCAAACTTGTCGGCTCAATCTGGACAGTGAGGCACGTGGATATGTCTCAATCTTGTCTCCCTCAGTTAATCTCTACATGTGGTAATCAAGTCCTACATGGACTGGTTCTTGGCCACTCACAGGGCACGATTTCGACCCCAACACCGAGAACCCATCATGAGTAATAAAGCTTCAGAGAGGAGTTCACACCAAAATTTGGAGGGCATTGATAGGCATGGTATGCCAGAGCCGTATCTAACCAGATCTCGATTACTCACAACTGGCCTTAAGTTGGTATTATCAGGTACATTCGTCAACTATAGATACGCTGTGTTTCTTCCTCGGCGTTGCCGCTCATATAAACGCATTGAGACTTCACACTAGACGGTTTCCATATAAGCCTGAAAGCCACATCCAAATGCGGCAAGGCAACATCACCGACGAACTCTTCCATCATATGTTCTTCTTACCTCGGCTCAAACGTAGACTGGCCCTCTCGAAGTTACAAGTCAGTCCTAAGAGGATTCCAACTACGGCAATGCGGGGACGGGAATAGACAAGCTTAATATGCCATGACCTCTAAGAAGGCAGCGTCTTGCCATGACAGTCTGCGCCAAGAGCACCAAGAAGGAGATGTCCATCGCTTTCACTCGGTTTTGCCTCACTACATGCATTACTAGATGGTAAACGGTATCTTAGCATGATGGCTAGGCGCTTAAGCGAGTGGCGTTTCAATATAACCATCAATGTCAGCTGTTGCCTTCGAGCTCACTGCACTCCACACTTCTGCTGTACAACGATGAAAAGAGTTGCAGCTATCCAACCAACGAGAATGTGGGGTAAAAGAAATCGACGAAGAGCTTGGCGGACAGCAGGCCATGCCAAGAACTGGCCCTGATTGAGGTAAAGAGAAGCTTGGAGAGCTTGGAGGGGAGTATTGTCAATGGCGATCCGGAGAGAATCGTACAGGGTCCCGGGACTTGAGCAAAGCTTGCACAAGCGTCCGGGGCCATTGGCGCGACCCTGAAAGGCACATCTCGAAGATACACAATCGAGTTGCCGTCGATCGCACTGCATCGCACCTCATTGATGCATCTGAGTCGGGCTAGCCCAGATTGGAGTACAGATCTCGATAAATGGTGGTTCGTGGATGGGACGATATATCTACTCTACTTAGCTATCTCACGTCATGATCGTAGGTTTTATCAGCATCAGGAACTCGACGAAACCAGAAAGAAATAAAATCAACAAGTCGAGTCTAAAGGGGTTGTGGAAAGCCGGCCAACCTCACGATGGGCATTTCTTGGAAGCGGGATTATGATGTGCAGACTCCAAGATTCTGCCAAGACAGATGAATCGTAACTGCGTACCGCTCTGCCGAAGACTAACTACCTTACGTTAGCAGAGTGTGCTCGAGGGGACTAGCCAATCCGATGCTTGCTTCAAGTTCTCCGCCCCGGCATCGCGGAATTTTTTCTCATCTCTTCTTTTCCGCTCCTCATCCTGTCCTAGGTACCCCAGATTTTCATTAAATAAGAGGTCACGGACTCGAAACTTATCAATCTCTTGTTAAGACAGTGCGTGATGTAATTACTCGAGCTAGCCGAGGAGGTAATTTTCTTCTCCCGGTTGACGAGGCGCTTACTTCATCATCCTAAGACCTGGGCGTACTTAGTCGAGAGCGCTTCGCAGCTAAAAAAAAAATAGTATGCGTAGCGCAGTTCTCTACGCACTATACTAATTCATGGTACGAATTATGGGGTTCATTATGAAGTGCACGCATATACGTGCCTGGCGTTGAGACACTGAGTCGGCGCTTGCTACGCTCTGTATATTAAGTCGAGGTCATGAGTGGACTCGCGGGTTCTCGTTCATCATAGTCCCGGCCCGCGTGTGTAGGTTCCAAGACTCACACCCATCGTTCACTAACATAGAATCAAGCTAGTAGCCTGTATCCCCTGCTTTTTATACGGCTCGCTTGCCGGTAAAGCCCTTTCACACAGAGCTAAAAAGGCCGACAACCCCTGCCACACATCTCCCCTGCCCTGACAGCCTGGAGGGTTACGAGGTATCGATAAGTGGCAGGCGCTGGAGCAGATCTGGTAGACTGGCCTATAATCTTTCGTTGCAACCCTATCACGGATACATACAAAATTTTGGCCGCTGATCCTCTTCGGAATCTTGAGAGAAAGGCAGTGATCGCGGGGCCGCACCCCTCGATAGGACCCGTGGCTAAGTGGCAGGGGGTCAGGGGTAGCGTTCATGGGAGTCTTGCTGCAACCAGTGAAAAAACGAATCTGGCTTTCCCCAAATCTATCCCAGTCGCCGTCAAAGGTGCCAGGGCTCGGAGATTTCATACGCCATGAACTCCACGCGAGTCATAGACAGTTCACCAAATACATGTCAAAACATCAGATTCTGGGCGGCGCTTCATGGAGATGGAAAAAAAAAAAAACTCGCCCAGAATCTTATTTGGATTCTTGACGCATGAAACTTAGTACCCCAGTCCCACCCTTCAGGCGGGAGGCTATTATTCCACGCCTTTTAGAAGCCGTCCGAAACCTGCACGTCACCTTGTCACTCACATGGGAAGTGTTCGGATTGTATTTCAGCGTGCCGAACGGCATCAGTAGCCTGGTTCGTACGAGAAGCGGTCATTTAACAGCTGAAACACTAGTGGCTCTAACTTGATTCGTCTTCTATGGGTTCTGGGTTCGAGTACTCGCAACTCATCTTGTTGCCACTGACAAAGGGCATGATGCTTCTTTTTATGAGCGTTGCATGCGAACTACTTGGCTTAAGCCAGATAAATCATGCTATATACTAGACCTGACATGGTAAGATATCATACGTCTACCCCCTGGTTAATCCAGATCTAATATATACACACCAGACTATACAAACCATCTAGGGAAGACCGTTGCCTCTTGTGGCAAACCTGCTAATCGTCTCTCATCAGGACGGCATTGATCTCCAGATGCGCGTTTCCCTACCTGACCAGACCGTGGCCTTTTCTGGTTCGAGAGGCACGTTCCTTGCCTACCCTAACTTTAGTCTACAGGTCAAATAGTTCTAGCCTGCTCGACTTGTCACATCTTATACATAGTAGGATGTATGGAGGTGTGGAGGTATACCCGATACGCTATAGTCTCTCGGTTCCTGATCAGACTAACACCTAGAGTTACTTTACTCCACACAATTTATTTGCCAACCTTTCATCCCCAGAATCTCCACGTCTCCCCGCCAAAATGGGTTGCAAGGCAATATCGTATATAAATCTTCGTGGAGTCCGTGTTGTCGGTCCTGGGTCCAAGACGGTCTCCCCACATCCCCCGGATTGCTTATATCTATTTTGAAACTTGCGTATATCACTTTACTCAACCCTACTCTCACATCATATAACATCGTCTTTACACCTCAACACTAGCTGCTTGCATAGACTTCGAGCAGAGCACACCGGAGTACCTGAGCCAACATGGCGCCAAGTATACCAATTCCCACTCAAGGTGGCATGTTTCATACCTGTAAGCCATCTTCACCTCACCATGAGTAAGTTGGATTTTTCTGACTTGTGTTTAGTCCAGGGAGTTACTCCTAGGAAGCAATCTACGGATTCTACAGAGAGCGCCAAGACGAACGGTAACGGCACAGCCAAGCGTATCACCACACCTCATGCATGCGCAGAATGCAAACGCAGGAAAATGTAGGCCTTGTGCAACACCCTAGAACGACTGCCGGATTTTGCTCACCGTGACCTTAGTCGATGTGATGGCCAACAGCCATGCGGCCAGTGCCTCTCCAGCAGAGCTCCTAAGCGATGCTTCTATGACAAGCACCGCCAAAGAGTGATTCCTTCAAGAAAAACGCTTGAGGCCCTCTCACAGTCCTTAGAGGAGTGTAGGTCGATCCTCAAGAGACTTTTTCCTAATCACGAGGTTCAGTCTTTGCTTCCTTTGCCTCGCCAGGAGCTGCTGAGCCTCCTCGACCGACCTCAAATTGACGCCACGACGGCGCTACCGTCCCCGCCATTACATACTTCTCCTATGCCTGGTGACATTGGCTCGCCTACACTATCTGGATCCGACCATGGCCTTTCCAGCTTAGAACAAATTCCTTCCCGGGACATCGAATGGGACGAGGAGCGCCGCGGACGCGATCCAATTCCTGCCGAAGCAGACGATGTAAATGCTCTCTCACTTTCAGTCGACCGCCAGGCGTCGTATCTGGGCGCCTCCTCTATTAAGGCTGCACTTATGGTAATGCTAAAGGTCCAACCGGGCCTCCGGAATTCTCTCACTCCTCCCCTTAACAGCGTAGAAATGGCACACAACCTGCCCATCATGAGGCAAAAAGTCGCAAATCCCAAGGAGCCACAACGGGTACCCTGGTCATGGAAAGGCCAGACACTTATTGATGCGTATTTCAAGCGAATCCACGTATTTGTTCCTATGCTAGACGAGGCCTCCTTTCGCGCAGACTACCTTGAAGGACAACGCTTCGACGCGCCCTGGCTCGCGCTTCTCAACATGGTTTTCGCTATGGGATGCATCGCGGCGCTAAAATCCGACGACTACAACCACCTTAATTACTACAGCCGAGCTATGGAATACCTCCCGATGGACTCTTTCGGTAGCAGCCACATCGAAACCGTCCAGGCCCTAGCTCTAATCGGCGGATACTACCTCCACTATATCAACCGTCCCAACATGGCCAACGCAGTCGTCGGCGCCGCCATCAGAATGGCCAGCGCCCTTGGTCTACACCGCGAAAGTCTAGCTCATGGCCCCGCCGGCAGTAGCAAAGAGATCGCCGCGGCCGAAACCCGACGACGTACCTGGTGGAGCTTATTCTGCCTCGACACCTGGGCCACGACAACGATGGGCCGCCCCTCGTTCGGGCGCTGGGGTCCCGCGATCAACATCCGCCCCCCGGAGACAGGCGTCAGCACGGGCCGGGACTCAGCACAGCACGCGGGCATCCTCCCGCTCGTCGAGAACATCAAATTCTGCAAGATCGCAACCGCGATCCAGGACATGCTCGCGATCTCGCCGTTGCTGCGCGCCGAAGACCGATGCAACCTGGACGGCCAGCTGGTAAACTGGTTTTCGTCGCTGCCGTGGCTCCTGCGCACCAGCGACCCGTGCGCGGAGCCGCTGTACATCGCGCGCTGCATCATGAAGTGGCGGTACCAGAACCTGCGCATGCTGCTGCACCGGCCGGTGCTGCTGAACCTGGCGTCGAGCGGGGCGAGCCACGCGGCGGAGCACGACATCGCGGCGATCGAGGCGTGCCGGGACCTGGCGAAGCAGACGATCGAGGACATCTCGCGCGAGTGGTCGCGCAACCAGATGAGCGGGTGGAACGCGGTGTGGTTCCTGTACCAGGCGGCCATGATCCCGCTCGTGTCCATCTTCTGGCAGTGGGACAGCCCGCGCGTCCAGGACTGGCAGAAGCAGATCGAGACCATACTGGAGCTGCTCGAGGCGATGGAGGACTGGAGCTTGGCGGCTAGGAGGTCCAGGGAGGTCGTGTGGAGGATGTACGAGGCGTCGCGGCAGCTGGAGCCCGCGCTGCTGAGGCAGAGCCAGCAGAGCCCCATCGCGCGCTTGCAGGTTGTTACCGATCACGCCGGCGTGAATATGGGACCCATCAGCGCCGACGGCACGGACCTGCATATGAGCCCCATCGGTCTGGAGCCCGAGGGCTTCGGGGGCATGATGGGGATGCTCGACCAACATGGCCTGTGGGACCTCGACGGCATGCTCTGGGGGGCGCCGGACGAGATGGAATGGGCGCAGCAGCATTTCGGCGCCGGCGCCGGCAACATGCACGATGCGACGCCGGCCGGCGGGTGCGGGCTGATGGGTCAGCTTGGCGCTTACGGCATCGACAGCTCGGCATTTTCTTTCGTCCACTGATTTATTTTTTCTTTTCTTCTTCTACTACTCAAGGTGCTTAGGTACCTTAACTGGTGGTGTGGGACATGTACGATGGAAGACACATGGCTACGCAGCTGCAACTACTGTTACTATGATTGGGTGGATGTTTGTTCTTTGTTACACTTGATGATGGGTGGGTGGCAGGTCTTTTGACGAGGCAAAAAAATTTCCGCTCTTCGAATTGTTTTACTGTCTCTTTTCTTTGGATTGTCATCTTTTTTAGGGGTCCATGATCGTCGTTCACACACTATGCATGCACGTTTTTAGCGATGATACCTCTTGACGTTGGATGCGTCCGTGGTTGGGTTACAGCAAATTCAAAAGGGTAAAAAGGGGGGGATACTGGGCATCGGGCTGGCGGACAACGTTGTTTTTTTTTGGCTTGTTCAGTGTCTGTTTCGATAAGTTGAGAGCTACATATCAACCACGTTGGGATGGTTTGATGGAGTCTAGGGAATGAGTACTACGCTACACTACACTACATCACTTACTGTTACTGCTTGCTGCTGTTACTACTACTACGTAATGGAGAATTTAGATACCGAAAAGATTTAACGAGATGATGTGTCACAATCGTGACGATGGATGGCTACCTAATGTATGAGAGACCTCTTTTCACATCTACCATCTTGTCAGAGTAGATGCGTAATAATACTATTATTAGGCGAGCTTCAATCTACCGCGCATAGAATAATACTTAAAGCGACCGAAATAGCTCCAAACGTCTAGCTCGTCATCTTCTGGAGAAATGGAAGACTCGATATGGTTGGTATGACATACATAGCTGGCTTGGCATCTCGAGTAACAACTCTAAGGGATTGGGGGCCGGAGGAAACGAGTCCCGTCGGCGTTAAGCCGGTAAGTAAAATAGAAATCCCCGGGTAGGTGGCAATGCTTAACCTGCTTGAAGCTTATTCATCTATATTTGGACACCGCCTATGTAGCGTGTAGTTCGTATTGACCTATAGATGTGGAAGTTACACGTCAGTAAGGGGATTATGAAACGAGAAACGGCTCACTGAATCTTGATCTTGGAAATTTGATGTTGTACATTTAGTGTCTGCACTGGTCACTGTCAGGTTTCCAACTGGGTCCTCATTTCGCTACACTCCCGAGGGTGTATGGATACCAGGGGACATGGGATAGGCTTTTGAACCTTATGTCATGAAATATTGAGTAGGCAGGGGAAATGATGCTAAAAGGATGCCTTGAGAGAGGTAAACTGATACTCAGCAACGTCAGTAGCAGCACTATGATGAAAGAAATTTCATCTTGGGGATGATAGAACATGCGTCGAACATCGTCATGATCCCTTGGCTTTCACAAGTTGCAATGATGACATTCTTGAAGACGTCTTTAGCATTCAGCATGTCTTCCTCTCTCTCGATTTTCCATTCCCTATAATATTATTGGTCAGATTATCCCAAGACGCTCAAGTAGGACAGATATAATTTCTTGATAATCATGGAAAGGGGGGGTATGATTGGATGGTCGGCTTGTCGACCGTTGGATGACGGGACTGGGGAAAAATCAAATATCGTGATTGGTTGACTCCTGGGCAAGGGTTGTATACCCCGGCACAATATGGTATTTCGGGCCGTGACGGATAGCTTGGGAGTAGCTTGGTGATGTCTTACTTGTAGCGCCTAAGCCTTTTTATGAGGGAGGGTACCTGGTACCAAGTCTCTGACGCCCGGTAACGATTCCCGAAGTACTATGTCACGATGTCACCCTAAGTACCGCTACATCCTGCAACCACCCCTGTTTGACTCCAGCTGTGGCGTATCTGGGGTCTGCCCTGTGAATGGACGACGGAAATCCCCGTGCGGGGGAGATGAGAAAAGTTCTTTAACAATTATTCCGCGGTTGGAGAGATGCTATACTGGTAAGCGACGATGCTGCTGAAGACGAAGCGAACTACTATGAAGACTTCGCTAGAGATACTCGGTATGATTTATTATGGTTCTCGTGATCAGGAGGCCGCTCGCTTCTGAAGCGGGGAAACTTGGCTGGTTACAGCATCGATGGAGGTAAGGGAGGTAGGCCTACACCAGTCTCCTCCAACAAACTACACGCCCGTTGTGATGTGCGTTGTTGGAGAATATCACGATGTTTCAATGGAGGGTCGATAGGAGAGTGAAGATCACTAGGAGATGAGATGGAGAGATGCGGGGTAATAGAGGGTCAAGAAGATCTTCGACGATGCTCACCTATATCGCCACGGTCCTATTATTCTCCCCGATTCATATCTTCTCTCCTCCATCATATTGTAGGCGATGAGGAGACATCGTGCCTCAAGGCAGTTGCTTTTACTCTACTCACACTCATTCAACTTGTTATATTCGCAGATATTGTCGGAATCTAGATAGGTAGGTTGGGCATCTACCGACTGCTGTGTTGCCTGAGACTGCAGCGGCAGTCGAATCGATGCCAAGTTTCTGGAGAAGCGAACAGGTTACAAAGCCGCAGGTTCCCGTACGACAAGGCTCTTGATGTTGAGGGGCTACTGATGATTTATGAGAGTGCGTCACTTCACCAGCATGCTAGACCACAGAGAGGATCTTGTTGGGTCGGCTTCTAACAGCTCTCGAGCCTAGTTTAACCGCTTGCGATAGATTCGCCGCCGCCACCAGATTTATTACATGCGTCTTACCTCTTACTCGTGACGCGTCCTATTCTTGACGACGCTTCTAGTTTCGATGAGTAATGGACTTTATGGATATGTTCTAAGTTGCATTCAGGTTGAGGCACCATACTACTCACGGCGGCCATCGCGGTGGCGTAGGCGAAAAGACCGAGCAAGAAATCATAGGATAACGACGCTCGCAAAACCTGACCACGTTGAGAAGCCTGCCACCGGTGTAGAAATGAGCCGTGTCTCGTGCGATGCCAAGGCTGGTCAGTATTCGTAACAACAACTAGGAGAAGGTTTTATTGCATGGTATTGCAACTCTCCTCTCTTATGAATGCTCAGAAATCATGGTTGAGGCTTATGAAAGGAGGGCTATCAACAGTTAGCGATATTGGAGATTAGGAATCCTTTGTTCTCCACTAGACCTCTTTCAAGATGTGTTTAGTCTACAAAGGGATAAGTGGTATAGACCAACTGACAAGAAGACAGCTTAGTCTGACTACATATAGTCGACTGGTGTAGTAAGCAGTACTGAAACAGTATAGCTTCACCTGCCCTGCTGCGACCATGTCTTACACATACAGCCGAAATACCGTCGATCGTGTATCTATGTAGCCCCCAAGCACCCTCCAAGGCCACATGGCAACATGGCTCGCTTAAGCACCCCATGTCTATAGTTCTCCAGCGGTTCTGTATTCCTACTACCTATAATAGAGTCAACCAACCATGACTGCAGCACTATTATACTTATAATGACCTTGACCAACTGCTGGTGGTTAAGGTAAGTCGTGTTCTACCTTACCGAAATTCGAGGAACCGGCCAAGAGGTCCGGTAGAGATGGGAATGGGACGATTTTAGGATTCTGGTGTTGAGACGCCAAGAAACTAGGCCCGTAATCGAGCGACTCGAGCCGTGTTATATTGCGACGTTGAGTCGTAGCATGAAGATTTTCGATGGAAATCTTGCCTCGACTAATAACAAGCTTTCGTGACATCTGGGGTTCTGTGGTTTTGTCGTACGCTGCAATAACCGTATGCTGAACAAGCCTTTTTGACTTCTCGCCGCCCTTGTCGGAGTAGCATCCCAAGCCGTTTTTCTCAGCATGTTCTTACCAGCCGTTTTACCGCTGCGCGAACGCGCGTCGATGGCTGGTTACGAGGAAAAGTTTGAAGATGTCTAGGTTTTGATGGGTTGGGTTTGCTGTGATGCATGTAAGAAGACTCTGCGATGATCTGGATGCGCATGGCATCAACGTCTAGAAGCTTGAACGTGAGAACCAAGGGTCCTCCTCTCCTCACGGCATGATCTTCAAGATCTGCCTAGATCTCCAGGAAATCTTCCTTTTCACCGGGTACAACACAATTTTCGCACCTCTGCTCCAATGCTTGACGATGATGTTGTACCTGGCCCATGAGATGATGCGACGACGGCAGGAATGGCGATCATGATCTCAGGAGAATTTTGCACTCCGTATGCAACGCAGGGAAGGGAGAATTTACCCCAAGTGAACCCAAGATTGAGAGCGTCAGGTCGTTTCACTGTGATTCAATGTTAGCTTCATTTCCGGTGGGCTTCTCGGGCACTCCGAAGCTGCCTCGAAGCTCCAAAGCGACCAACCTCTACCATACTCCATACTCCATATTGCAAGGCATTGTTGTCACCCCTGCAGCGTCGATTCATGTAGGGCTTGACAACTTGCGAATCGTCTCCGAATGGCGTCTTGGCAGTCCTTATATGTATTCGTATGGGTGTTGAGCTAACTCGACACCTACTTACCCCTCCGGCCTCTTCGGCATTCAGGCCTCCACTGCCGCCGGCTGGTATGCTAATGTACCACTTCGCCTACTGCACGTCCGGTGTACCTGCGTCGCCGATCCCGGACCACTTAGTCTTAAGCGAGATCACGTATAAGGGGAGGCCTTCAGGGGAGCCATCGTCGGCCGTCCCGCACTAATCATGCATGGAGTTTCTCGCAATCTCATAGGCAATAGGCAGGTAGGCAGGGCAGGAACATGCATAATGTCGCACTGGTCCGCTAGCGCGGGTTCCCTCCACCCTCCACAGGGACGGTGGCCATGCCCGCTTTGGGAAATGTACCCCGGCCGGGATGTCGGGATCGTGAGTGGACCTTCATTGCCGATCTGAACGCTCCGGCTGAGTTGATTAGAACCGCCGGCGAGCTTATCCCACGTTGCCGCCGGCTCTAAGAAAAGAAACATGCCCCCCGGCTGACGAGACCCGGTGTTCTGGTCCTAGGCTATTAATGGTTTCAGGGGGCGAGCTCTATGCATGGTGATCGCCGCACGTGTATCAAATATACCAGATCGTGGTTAGTGCGCTGAAAGTACGAGGTTAGTCTTAAGGCTAATTTAGGGACACGTGGTTGATATGGGAAGAATGATGGAGATGTGTTAAGATGGGTATAGTTCCTGGGCGTTGGGATGAACTACTGTCTATCGAACCAGAGTATGGAGTGTTTTGTAGATCACCGGATGAATAGATGGTGACGAAAGGGGGAAGAGAGCAAGCTACTTACAGCTGTGCACGGAATCATGTAATGTCATCTGAGTAATGGGAGCAGAACGCAAGATGTTGATCACCGCATCTTATTATTATGGCTTTTAGATATCCTCTTTGGTTGCGTACTTGAGATCGAGGTTTCGAAGAAAAATGAATTAGGATGTATTGAGAACTTCACAATGAGTAGAGAATAATGATTGCCGTCTGATCAATAGAATAATTGGCTTGAAAATTCAGGGGGGTCTCTGTTCTCCTTAAATATTGACACAAAGGGATTGATTTGTGCTTTGTCAGGTCCAAAGGTGTAGGTATTGCGTATCAAAAAATCAAAACAACAAAAAGTTGAATCACCAACCTCTTCAAGGCCCAACCCAGGATCTGTTGATCGGCTCCTGGCTATTGCGCCTCAGCTATTGGGTATTTCTTTGCCTGCCCTTTTTCAAGGGCCCAAAGGTGCGATGCGATGCGCTCTCTTTGAGACTCGAACCCTAAGCCACCCGTTTCAGAGCAGTTGTTAGAACAGGAACGAGAAGGTGTCTGTGGAAACACACACCCAAGACCATCGGAACGTTACGGTCAAGGCGTTAGGATCCGCCGATGGAAAATATGTACTGTATTGTGCTATTTAAGCCTTGGATACTTTGGTAGGTGACGAGCGTTGCCTGCGAATTGACCACCCTCGACACCTGCCTGACGATATTATGTACAGTGCCATCTATTAGAATTCTACAGTCACGGGATATGTTGATGCGCACTTTCCTAGAGGGCCAGTATTCCTTTTTTATTTATGTTGGACCTTTTTGCAAAGGGAAACCAAGTTCAACCACTCCTCATAGCTCTCTATCGTTATTTCTTGTGTTCCAGGGTGTTTCTGAGAACACACCCACCAAGACGAAGACAACGCAAACATCGTCGATGTTAATCTGTCAAATTTTGTACACGCGAGCCCAAGCGAATATGCACGGATTGAAGAAAGCTAGATTGAGATACCAAGCCACCGAGGCATTCGACCAGAGAGGTTATAGGCCCGTCCGAGAAGTCCTGTACGAGCAAGAAAAAGATGGGGAACCTTGCCTCATCATCGTATTTAAATCCGTAGGTGCCTTGTCTCTCGAGAGTGAACTACATCGCATGAAAGTGAATATCTACAGAGATAGGTGGTATGGGTTAAGGAAATTTCACATTGATACCATGGGGCATCGCCGCCCAGAGAGTCGAAAGTGCTTTGTTGGACGCGAGGGCGAGGATATTGAAGAGTCTCCTAGACATCGATGGATAGCTGAGACCTATTGAATACCCGAGTCAAGATAAAGACAATTATGGTAGGAGAGGCTTGGTGGAAAGAAAGTTATATTGATTGGCTATGGCTAATAGGAGGAGTTCAGGAGACGGAAGAATGAAATAGATTTCGCATCGAATGCAGCTATTGCTGATATTGTGCTTGTTGTTTGCCCATAGATAAGTACTAGGCATTGTCGCTTACCAATAAATGGATACTATGTTACTCTAACGCGAATACAATGTCGGGGACATGATTGTAGGTTGGAATTGTATCGGTTTCTTCAATCTCTTTGACCTAGCCCTGGAGGCGGTCTTTGTTTGTTCTTGCACCTAAGCCTGTTGCAGTTTTTAAGTTTCCTACTAGATCTAATACCTGACAAACAGATGAGAAAATATTCAATTCATGCCGTATCTAGCTTCAGAAAACCCACCGCCCCGTGATACTGAAGGAATGTATAAGAGGTTTGAGACTCATCACCATCCTCAGTGAAACTATAAAATGGGCCAATTACCTAGGGTTGTGATATGCTTTTTAGGAGACGAATGCCTATACGTGACCAGAATTTCTGACAAGTAGACTGTGTGGGTAGGTTGGAATCGGAATGAAGACATAAGATCTCGACGGGTGGTTGCGTAGGTACTGAGGTTTGGAAAATGGAATAGGGGTAGTATTACTTCGTAGGTAGACTACCTAATCTTAGTCGTGACTCGTGACGCACTTTCCCAACTTTTCATTATCTGTTTATCTAATCAAGTACAGGTTTACATTCATCAATTGATCTAGCTGTTTCCTCTGGTCTAAGCCTTGTGGTTGCCGACTGAAATAGGGATTGCGTTGCAGCACTGACGTAGAGAATTGTAAAAATCTGACTTGGTCGAAGTTGAAGGCGTGTAGAAAATTTGTACTGTGACTTACAGAATTTTCGTTCGTTATTTTTTTTTTCTCTGAATGAAAACATTAGAAATATAAAGTATCGATTCAATATTCAAATTAAACCTTCTATTCATCCCATCAGCAACTTTATCAACTTTAGAAGTTGCTTTCGTTCCATCATACCTATCGTTGCTGAGTAATACGTTCCTTTTCCGGTCCTTTTCTTATGCGATGGCTTTCATCTGGAGCAACATTAAAACGATTCCACAGAAATCTAGAGTTGCAAGTTATGTTATTGACGCATATAAAAACCAACGCCCGAACTTATTCAAAGAAGTGAGGTATGACGAAGATAAGGATGATGGCACACCATGCATTGTCATTGTCTTCACCTCACTGCAGGGGCTTTTTTGTGTCGGACAACTCCAACTTCTTCGAAGGATGATTGAAAAAGATGAAGGAGGCGGATTGGATAAATTTCGCATTGACGGTATGTAACCCATTCAATTTCAAATGGCTGTTCGTCGCTAACTTTGTGATTTCAGTTATGTCAGGATCCGACAAAACCTCGAGGAGGTGTCTTGTGAGGCGCGCGTCCAAACATCGACAACCTCACCAGAAACCGTGAAAGAAGATCGAGAA
This sequence comes from Rostrohypoxylon terebratum, assembly GCA_022497145.1. NCBI lineage: Eukaryota > Fungi > Ascomycota > Sordariomycetes > Xylariales > Hypoxylaceae > Rostrohypoxylon > Rostrohypoxylon terebratum. The sequence goes on along the minus strand of MU385932.1, from coordinate 28,037 downwards.
GGGGAAAGAGAAGAAAGAGAACATACGACATGATTCGACAAACAAATTTATATTTACATAAATAAAGCGAAGCGAACCTCCGAGATTTGAGTTTTTAGGGGTAAAGGATACCGGATATTAGCGGGCTTAGACGGGATTGTTCGTGGAAGTCGTTTCCATCTCATTGATACATTGATACAATTCACGATGGGAACTTCCTAAAATCATTCAAAAGCGTTCGAGGAAAGAGCAGATACCCAATCATTCTATTTTAGCGAATATTGTTTTTAGCGTTGGTTTTCAAACGGATTAAAATGGATTCTATCCTTTTCGCATATCGACATTACATATTATCTTTACCTACTGCACCATACCCTATCAATACATAACCAAATTCCATACGAAGGTATCCAACTTCGACCCCTCAACCATGGAGCACATTTTGCGTTGCAATTTCCTCAAATGTCGCAAGGAGCTTGGTGATAGAGCGTTGGTGACCACTTGTAGTCATATCTTCTGTTTGGAATGCGCTGCTCGTCTGGGATTGACTGGACAGGGACATGAGCATCGTAACTCATGTCCAGCTTGTGCTTCTCACCTTACAAGTCCTGATGATGCCGTTATTTCAAACCTAAAACCGAGCGAAGACTATAAAACGAGCGTCCTTAGTGGCCTGAGTCCCAATATTATCATCGAGTGCGCGAACAGGGCCCTAAGCTTTTGGGCCTACCAAGCCACACAAGAGGTGTCAGTGGCAGTCTTTTCTATATCGGCGATGCCTTGAAACCTCCTATGGAACAACTACTACTGACAACAACGTTCTAGTGTTTACCAGGAGCACCTCAGCAAGGCTCTCACCGAGAAATACTCGAACCTCAATGTCTACCTCGACAAGGTAATAACTGAGGCTAACCTTGAGATTGGGAGTCTCCAAAACAAAATTGCAGGAAAGCTTCCATATCTGTACCCGCATATTAATCAGATTATTAACTCCCCCAAGGCATGAGGATGGATCAAGACTGTCTTCAGCGGAAGAACGACGAATTGACCCAGGCATACAAAGAGAAAAATCGGAAACTCCTTCAGACCCAGGAATTATACGATAAACTCAAACGAAAGGCCATGCTTGGCCAGATACAAGATGCAGCAGAGGACGCCATTGATTCAACACTTCACGGTTCACCGAAGGATCGCGCTCAATTTGAAAGCGGGAGCCAAAGTGTTACCGGCTACGAGGATATCGGATCACCTTACGGGCGACAGCACCATCAAACATTCCACGAACAGCCAAGGATGCCTGGAGGTTATCAACATCAACATCAGACCACGAGCCAAGACTACAATAGCTCATGGCCTAGGACGACGGAAACCCACTGTAAGTTACTACAACCCCTCACATGCGCACTGGTCCCAGAACCAAGAGCTAACGAGGAGTAGCAAATGTACCTGTCACGCCGTCGACACATCGACAACGCGTCGGTGAGTCAACTGGTATAGGCTTGTCAACAATCCCTGGTCTTGTCGCCGGCACACCTCAAACACAACATGACCATATGAATATGCGACCACCACACGCACCACAAGTCACTGCTCTATCAAGCAGTCTTCAAGGCAATCCGAGATTCCCAGCGGTGGGACTAAGCTCTGGCCTGAAGGTCAGCCATGGTGGTATAAACCCAGACAGGCTTGCCAATTCTTCAACAAGGCCTCGAAGTTAGTCTTCTTCTAGATCAAAAATACATGATCCAAAGGGTGAGCCGGCTAACATGAAATAGTAGCACAGAGACCATCACCAGTTTCTTCGACTTTCAACCGAAGACCAGTTAGTGGACAATCTGAAAATATTCTCGGAGGGATTAGGAGCGGATTTACAAATCTATAAAACTTCTATACAGTTGCAAGATAGAACAATCAACTTAGTGTGGCGATAATAACTATGCCATTGATGGAACAAAGTGATTGAAGTTTAGGTTGTATATTTTCTTAGCCCCATAGGACAATGCATTCATTATAAAGGGAGGGTTTCAACGATCACGCACCTAGACGGTGAAGTAACCTGTTCTTTGTTGTAGATGCGCACCACAACAAATTTGTCCTTTCATGTCCATCTCTGATTGAAACAGCCCAAGTTCCCAAACAATAACATTGTTCTGAGATTGTACGCAATTGTTTTTTCGCCCTATATATGGACCCGACTCCGCCGCGTTCAATCTTTTGGTGTTCTTCTTTTTCTCTAAGTCTTCTCGGCGAAGCAAAATATTAAAAACACCTTTTCCGACCCATTTCCTACCCGACGAAAGAAATTGATATCACTCGAAAACTAGATTGAACAGTCATGGCATCGAAATACCCTCAATACCGACCTTATGGCAACTCAGTAGAGCACTTACCACCTAGTGGTCATACGCTGGCGTATGATCCTACTACTGGCTTGAAGGACTTTAAATCGACTAGCTCTAAGCAGAGCAAAGAGGCGAATCGAACGCTGAGACGGGTCCCTAAGGATTCGAAGCTATCGAGCTCTTTCGGGAATTGGCTAGGAAGACACAAGACCAGGAAGGTGGACAATTCGGAGCAGATTCGTATTAGTGAACCGGTACCTATCAAACAGGCTCCGCCACGCCCTAGACGCCCATCTGATGCACCGGGTTACATGAGTCAACTATACGAATTAACCGGATCAGCTGCATCGAGACAGGAACCCAAGAAAATAGAAATCAAAAGGGAGAATCTTGGTCAAGCTCATGAAGCACTGAGATCTCACCCCGTGAATCTTGCGCCACGAGTTGACACCACAGAGAAAGGTGTCCGTGTACAGAACGCCCCCCTCAAGCATATAGGCAAGAGTGGCGATCTGAGATCTGTAGTCAAAACGGGAGCCCAAAGCCGACGATCTTCCGTAGAGCGCCGTCGGATGGCGGACACCAAAGCTGATAGGCGTAAAGGGAGAGTCTTCTTGAATCCGCAAAGTTTATACGAATTTCCTAACCCGGAAAACTTCGAAAGCGCCGAAGAGGAGACTGACGGTCGTGTTTGGGAAGATGCAGGTTTCGACGCTCCCCACACACCAGCTACGAGGAAAAGTCCCGTCCCAGAGATAACCCTTACCCAACCAACCCCAATCGACGAGAACACGCCACTTCAGAGCGAAGAACCTCAAAAGCTACTTGGCGTAGATGACTGCTACAAGGTCCTTTACCATGGCCAAGTTAAAGAGTTGCGTGGACTCCGTCATACTCTACGTTACTTAGTACCCCTAGCATGGCTCGTCGCTGAGGCCGAAGGCGTTGATCTGAATGATATGGGCGCGCTGGAAAACGCGCTGAAGACCATTATCGCAGATCGCGAGAAGCTTTTTGACCTCTTTCCCCTCGCCCAACTATTGGCCGAGGACCAGAAGGTCGATATCGACGATTTTAAGGCACTTCCCCGAGCTCTCAATAATGTCATGGCAGACCGCGATAGCGCAAAGCGGATTGCAGACTACCATAAGATTGTTAGCAGAAGACTCGAAGGAAAGATTGCCCAACTGGAGAAAGGTAAAGATGGCGGCGAAGATGAAGAAGAATATCAGTGGATGTAAAGAGATCACTACGAAGGCCGAGTACACTCAAGGTCATTGATCGCCCCACTACCTAATCATATAAAAAGGAGGGCAAAGACCAATTGAGGATGAAGGGAATTTCAATCCGGAATAACTTCCCTTTCTCAGATACTCACTATAGTACGCCTTCTCATATTGTACTATACATGGATACGACACCCCGCCCCCCCCGCCAACACACCATTATTCTACTACTATAACCACAACTACACAACGAAAACGGCACTGACCAACGTACCTACACATAACCACACACATAACTACACAGCTACACAACTACGTATATGCACAACCGCACAAGGATTACCGATACCAGAAAGACCACACTACCAAAGACATCGGGGTATGCTATGGACATCTACTCGAACACATATCAGTAAGTCCAGCAAACCCACATAACAAACCTACCAACAAGTATAATACCTGTACGTCTGGGAAGTCGACCCTTGACTACAGGATATATACAATGAAAACGAAGCGGCACCTCTTACTAGTACCATTGGTGCCTCGACGAATCGATCGATCGATATTACTTCCTATAACCCTCTATACTATTCTGGTATCGCCTTGATTGGATATCCAGGGCTACCTATATACTACAGACAACGGATTTATAAGCGTCAAAGAACGCCCGTACAAGACCTAGATATATCCCTAGGTTGGTAACTATACCTCCTATTACCCACCCTCATACTCCAACGACTATTACTACAAAGATTAGGGGATGTTCCAGTAGAACGTCTCGACGACTAACTACCTGTATCTCCCTTTCGTCTCGTTCAACAACAAGACGGAGGGAAAGTACATTATGTCAGAACACGATTTGTCAGAACATGGGTAGAATATCTGCCCAAAGATAGTGAGCTTACTAGATAGGTGTGTGAACAATACAACGAGTCAACCCGTTTATCTTGGCCAGGTGAGCGGACAGGTTGACCCTACGAACACGAAATTTCCTTGCTTTCCTATGTTGTAGAAACTTCATAATGCTCAAACTAGATTGTCAAATGAGTAATGATGTAACGTAATAGTAATATATAATATATTCCCTTTGTCGATATATTTGTAACTCTTCTGATGGCCCGGATTGTAAAGATGTGTTGATATTATGTAACTGTATTGTATGAAACTGTAGAAATCTAACTCCACGCGTAATACTCGTTAGGAAACACCCTCGTCTTTCTTTTCTCGTCCCCCTTCCACCTCAAACACGGTATATTCGAGCTCCCCCTCTCCTCCTCCTCAACCTCTATTCCAAACTCCTCTGCCAAGTATTTTGTCGCGTTCTTTATCTCTTGACCAGGGTTCCAGACAATAACCTTTGTCGTACTCCACCGTGCTGCCTCCTCGACAGCGGAGAGTAGAACCGCCGCTAAAGCTTGAGTGGTGGTCTCACTGTCTTGGTCTTTAGGCAGCTTCACCCTCTGGATGGTCATCTTGTGCGCGTGTAGATCATGGAACCAGTATACCCACGAGCCCGCGCTCTCGCAAATGCTGCCTTTAGCTTCAAGGGTCTTGCCAGCCAGCGTGGCATTCATGAAATCCGCACGAGTGTACAGCCAGCTGATCATATCCGGGGTAGGGAGCACAGTTAGGAGGGTACTGTCAGAAGTGAGCTCGGATTTTCGAAACTCTTCCTCCAGATCTTGGACATCTCGTTCGGCAAGCTCCGGGATCTCCTTTGCAGCCAAGAGCCGAGTCACGGGAAGTTTTCCCCTTTTCTCCTCCGAGGGAAGGGAAGTGGGGACAGCTAGGGTCGATTGAAAGGCATCTAGAATATCCCATCCTTTGCTAACGTAGAACTATGAAACTTAGTCAACGGGTTGAACAAAGAGTTATTGATAAGGTGTAGAAGAGATGGCAATTCGTCGAGTTCTTACATCGCCAACATCCGAGTACAGCATACTCGCAACCGCTCCCCCTTCCCCATCTATCCACTCCGCGACTTTTCCAAGCAACACAGACGCGAGCCCTCGTCCTCGATACTCATCCCTTGTTACCACAGTACATATACAGTACCCCTGTCCCCTCCGTGTCCCCTCCGCGTCCCGGATAAGCAAGTCCCGGTGAAGCGTTCTACACAGCGCCAGGACATTTGCCTCCTCACCGTCGCCAGCGTTACCCCCCGCAAGAGTCAAGGTCCAGAACCGCAATCCGGTGCCAGAGGCTAGAGGGTGCGCACCAAGCAGCGCTTCGCGCTCGAGGAACTGAGCCTCGGAGAGCGATTTACCGAAGGCCGTGCGGGCGAGCTTGGAGCATTGGAGACGGGATTTCGGCGTTACGGCTTCGGAGAAGAGGACGGAGAGGGGGCCTTGGCGGGTGGGGATGTCGATGGAGATGGTGGGGCGCTGGTTCGCGGTCATGTTGTTCGAAGGATTCAAGTAAGTAATTTCAGCTTTCAGCTTATGAATGGTCCCTAAAATGATCAAAAGTGGAAATTTGAGGCATGGATGAATATGGTTTCGATACGGGATTATATGAAATAGAATGCGACTCCCCCGCAACGGAGGTCGAGCGCCCTCCTGGTACACAGGGCTCCGTTATCGTCCCGGGCGGATCTTGCATTTTCGGGAGCACGAGATCTATCAGGGGTCCTTTGTCTACCTCACATTTCACTTTTTAACACATCTTTATTTACTCTTATGGTTGAGAATTTCGTCTTCTAAGGTTTTCTTGCTGCCATATTTCCTGTTCTTACTTTATATCATCTTCTCCAAGACGCTTATCGCCATGGAATCCTCGAAATGGAAGAAGCGAAGAAGCGAGGTCCCCACTTCGGAAGTTGTAACCCGCCGTCCGCGGCCCTTGTTCGTATTCGTATCGTCGTCATCCTTCTCTCGCGCTTCGACCAGTACTAGGCACTAGCATCAAAAAGGCATGGGTCGATCTCATCACATTCAGCCTCCTTTATTAAGGAAGATGTCTCCCATCGAGTTTCATGTCGAACTCATCTAACAAAGGCAAAAAGGAGTAACAAAGCGCCAAAAAATGGACGCTGCGACAAAACAAATACTACTTGGCACCCTCGCGACGGCTCTCGCGCTTGGCGTGGCATGGGTCTGGAAGCTGAACACGGCGCTCAAGCAGACGCCGGCGGAAGTCCTTGCGGTATCATCACACCGCTGGACGGAGAAGGAGATCAAGGAAACCTACAAGCGAATTCAGAAGAACCCTATCGCCTGGGCTAAACATCTGCCGCCAAAACTCAGCCGGCGATACATCGTTACGGGCGGAAGCGGCGGTGTGGGGGGTACAATCGTCTTACACCTGCTCGCGCAAGGTCACTCGCCGGAAAACATCCGCATCGTGGATTTCCGCGCACCGGTGCGACCTGACATGACCACAGGCCCAGCCTCGCGGGTCGATTTCGCGCAAGCCGATATCACATCTCCCGAAGCCACCCTAGCTGCGTTCTCGAAGCCATGGCCCGCCAGCGTGAAGGATTTACCTCTCACGGTCTTTCACACGGCCGCCGTGATCGTGTTCGCGGAGCGCTCGATGAGGACGTACGAGCGCGTGAAGCGCGTGAACATCGACGGCGTGGAGAACGTGCTTGCGGCCTCGAAAAAGGTCGGGGCTTCCGTCTTCGTGTCCACGTCCTCGGCCTCGGTGGCGTACAGGCCGGTGCACTACTGGGCGAACCCCTTCCGCTGGTACCCTAAGAACTACTGGCAGGTGATCGACGACTCGGACTTCGACCGCCCGCTGCGCCCGCACGGCGACTTCTTCGGGAACTACGCGCACGCGAAGGCGGTAGCGGAACGTCTGATCTCCGCGGCGAATAGCGACTCGTTTCGAACCGGTATTGTGAGGCCCGCGAATGGGATCTACGGCAGCAGTTACGGCGACCAGGTTGTGGGGATGTGTCTGCGCGCTGGCACGGTGCCGAGCTGGATACGCAATGTTGCGCAGAACTTCGTAACGGCGGGCCACGTGTCGCTCGCGCACCTGCTTTTCGAAGCCGCGCTCGTGAACGGCGCAGACGGGCGCGGGAAGATGCCTGGGTGTGCGGGCAGGCCGTTCACGGTGTCGGATGAAGGACCACCGCCGCTTTATGACGATTTTTATAAGCTGCTGATGAACACGGTGGAGACGCCGAAGATCAAGATCGTGTACTTGCAGCCGGCCGTCATGTTGGTCCTCGCGCATATCGTGGAGTGGGTCGATCTAGCCAGCCGCATGCCGGTTCTGCGGTGGGTTGTGCCCCGGCCGAAGGGCGACTTGGCGTTGTTGCAGCCGCCGGTGTTCAGCGCCAGTACCCATTTCCTAGCCACGGATGCAGGAGCGCGGAAAAGCGTTAAGGAGGGCGGGATCGGGTACAGTCCGATACATGACACGATGGAGGGTATGTGCCAACAAATTTTGGATTGGAACGTTGAACATAAGGGATCTAGCAAGAGTTAAAAAAGGACGGTGCTGTGTTTGCTCCCGTTAGAGCTTGATACTATTTATGCGAATGCTTGCGATATAGACCGATATACCCAAAATGTACCTCTAGTTAGATGCATTAGAGTCTAAATACCTAGAAACGTGGTGGAGAATCGAATAGGCTCATCCTCATGCAAGATTCAAGGGACCATGGCTAAAGTAACCCCATGCTATTCGTGATCGAACAAAGACTTAACAACAACATTCAAATTTACTGAGCTTAGCTAACAGTGTCTCCTTGAAAGAATAGGTATGTTCTCTGGTAAAAAAGGACGATAAATACGTTCAGCTAGAGTTCGGAACTATAAGCCGAGCCAAATTGGCGAAAACTCACCTGCTAGGTACCTACCTAGGCACATGCCCGCCGTTGGTGAGTACCTGTTGGATCGTGATAGGGACTGGTCGAGTGTATAATTTTCATCAGCAAGTTAATCGAAAGAAAGTAAAACACCATTATGCCTGCCAGTACTGAATCCTCAGCAGAACCGCGGCCTGACCGCACCACGTTCGGCGTAGAGTTGGAATTCCTAGTTCCGTGGCTTAGGCCGAGGGATCGCGACCCTTTAGGTGGCGTGGAGGGCCTAGCTCCTCTCTTTAGGTTGACTGGAACTATACCAGATCCAGAAAAGGAGGTTCATGAGGCTATTAGAAAACTCTTCCAGGACCACGGACTCGAGACCAGAATTGACGTCAAAACACGCGAATACAAGAGCACTTATGCTGAACAGGCTCTCGACCGGTACTCGGCTTGGACAGTCAAATATGATATAAGTGTACAGGAAGAGGATGATTCAAATGACTGGTTGAAAAAATACGGGTGGGCGAGTGTTGAGGTTATAAGCCCCGTTGAGCCTACGATACCGATTGCGTTCGAAATACTTGACTACGCCCGCAAGTTGCTAATAAATACATTTAGGTGCCGTGTGAATAAAACTTGTGGATTGCATGTCCATGTAGGTAAAGGCTCCGAGAGATTCGACTTGGCCAACATGAGACGTATCTCGGCCTTGGTCTGGAGTTCCGAGCACCTTTTCGTAAATCTTAACCACCCCAATCGACAAGCAAATCATTTGACCCCAACAGCCCGTAAGAAGACCGCGATTTCAACCGGCAGGGGCCAAGGTGAACACGACCGTAAGCAGTTGATAGATCTACTTGACCAATGCAAGGATTACGTAGCTACCGATGTCAGATACGGAGAAGAACCAATATCATTCAGGGACGAGAATAGAGACCTGAAAACTAGAGAGGCCTTCGCGCAAACCCGAGAACCTGGTCACTACGAACCCTTCCAATGGAGATTCCCCGATGGTCAAGTTCATGATGCCAATGTTCCAATGGATAAGTTGAGGGACATCGACGAGGAAATCTTGAACAGGGTTGAAAGGATGTCTGTGAAAACAGACTTCAGAGGTTCCACGGAGATTGAGAGTGATCCTAGTCGTGAGCGAACCATGAGAAAGATGGAAAATATTCGGTAGTCCAACGAGGAATTAGACGCGATGGCTCTTAATCCAAGCCGTGAGATAGATTTCAGCGCTTATACTAACGACCCAAGTGTGTTCGAGGGCGTGAGCCAAATCTATGAATCTCCTAGTAGTTGTGATATCTCATGGCTGATGTACCCTCGCGGCCGTGGGTATGTGAACTTCGAGACGTATAACTGCGGAGAATTTGGACGGAGGGGCCCGGCCCCCAGAAATGCTAGTAGGACGATATAATTTCGTGGAGCTGAAGGCACTCTTGACGGCTGGGTCGTTACCTGGGCCAAGATTTGTGTCGGCATGGTCAGGTTCGCGCTCTACGCTCCCGTTGACGAGTTCCTGCGCGTTTTGCTGAAGTGTGACGCTTCTAACCGGGACGTTGAGAAATTTGACTGTATTGACTTTCTTGACGAGATCGGGCTCCCTGCTGAGGCTGCTCTAGCCGAAAAACATCTTAAGGAAAATGAGAAGGAATATAAGATTAAATACGTTGATGGATCTGAACAGCCCGAGCCTTAAAAGCAGAGAAGACACCAGGGTGTGCTGTATACATACTGCGGAAATGATCATAAAAGTTATCCTTCGTGAAATATAGAGAATATCTATCATTAGTTCAGCCAAATTGGCACTCGAAGTATATTTATAATCCATTTTGGAAATTTGGCGTTTTCTTGAACGTGAAGGGGGCAGAGGGGTTTATCCCGATTTGAAGTATGAATACCTACTCTGAGACATTTTGAACACCTTTTCGTGTCTGCCTAAATGAATCTTTCAGCCGACCACCATAGCCATACATGATTATTTCAAGACCAAAGAAATCCAGTCTCCTGGTGAACAGTTGGAATGCAGATGGTTGCGATACTGTTCTGAGGGATTTAGGAACATGATAACGTGCGAATATTTTTTACTTTGTTGTGAAAAAAGATGAAAAAAATTAGCGTCGGATGGTGTGCCGGTTTACTTCCAGCTTGACCCCACTAAGTACACTATTAATACTAAGAAAACCATCCATGAATCTCATTGGCTGCCGAAGCTCGCTAATTGCCCCTGTCTCAGTAAAGAATTCTCCGTCAGGCAGCAGCTGCAGTACCTGCATTTCCAGGGCCGACTCGTCAGTTTTTAAATGACAATTTACCCCGTACTAGCCCCGATATGGACCTATTAGTGCTGGAAGGTGCGCCATAATTTGGGCTTGCCGATTAAGCTCAGCGGCGCAGCTGAAAACAACCAGTCATCGCCCGGGAAAAGAACTTGGCATTATAGATCTCAGGACCCATATAGCTGGGGGAAAACAATGCGAAATCGATCAATGAGGCAGTCGCGACGGGAGAGGATGAATACCTAGTAGGTAATAAGTATCATTAGGTTCATTAGGTTCCCTTATACATAGTAAAGGCAACCTTCCCATGGTGGCTTCTTATCCTCGGATCTACACTCACTTCACTGAGCCCTATCGCATCTCACTTGAAATACTTCTCCGAGCGAGCACTTCACCAGTCTAACAACTCACCTACTTCACAAATACTTATACTTCTAGTACCAAAACCACTAAAATGGTCTCAAAGAACATCGTCGCCGTCCTCGGCCTTACCTCCACTGCTCTCGCCACTTACAGCCCAGAGGCGCTGAAGAACCTACGCGACTTGCGCGCGGAGCACGTAGTCGTCGAGGTGCGCGAGGCCCAGCCCTCCAGCTCCAGCTCCAGCAGCAACGCAGACAGCGTCAGCAGCGCATGCTCATCATCCGCCGAAGCCATCATCACAGACGCGCCGACGCCCCCAGCCAACCTAGAAACGTTCTTCATGTCATTCGTCGAAACGGTCGACTTCGAAGACTCGAGCGTCCTGTGCCAGTTGACGGCCGCCGTGCCCTCTTCCCTCAGCGTGGCCTACAGCTCCTACGACCAGCAGGCCAGCAGTTGGCTCTCCGCGAAAAGCGGCAGCATTAGCGCCCTCGCGTCCCAGTGTGCGGATTCCGAGGGGGCCGCGAGTATCGCCCAGGTCGTCACCGCGCTCGAGGTATATGTCGCGGCAGGGTGCACTGGTGCTGCCAGCTCCGGCACCAGCTCCGGCGCCGGCGCCAGCACTAGCTCTGTGTCCAAGGCCTTGGCTGCGCGACCTACTGGCATATTTGCCGGTGCCGTTGCCGCGGCAGGTGTCTTGGGCGCTGCTGCCATGTTGTAGGAAGGGAAATCGATAGAGGAAGGGGGGATGTTGAGTTGGACATAAAGAGCGGGAAGTCTAATTGGCATTGAGTTTAGGGAGTTTGCATGGATAGCGGCGTCTATCCCGAGATCTAAAATAATCCATAATACCCAATCGAATTATTGCGTGGACCTGGGGGCTCGGTCGTCATCCTGGTCCCGGCGTCCCTTGAACCTCCTTTTTGAATAAAAATGAATAAGTGTTTACCTAAATTAATTGAAATGTTTATTTTTTCATAAAGTATCATCTGTCGTCCTGCCACTTTCTTTCAATTTCGATTTTCGAATCTTCCCGTCTGTTTCACCCTCATTCCAATCAATCCCGCCACCTCCTCCCTCCAACATGGCATCTTTCAACTCGTTACCCAATGAACTCTGGTTATTGATCGCCAGAACTTTCCCAAGGCTGTGTCGAACTCATTCTTTAGCAGCACTAGCTCTCACATGTCGGCGCCTGCATCAAATAATCAATCCAATCTTATACGCCTACGACAGAGATCAGAACAGCTCAAGTGCAGTCATTTGGGCAGCTAGGCACGGGCGAATTGAGACACTTGAGAAAGCACTCTTTTTCAATCTTATCTCAACACTCAAATTGAAGTGTGCGGCCGATATTCTGCCCTTTACATTGCCGTCGGACAGCACCAAGTGGAAACTGTGGGTTGGCTTCTGGACCATGGCGCTACTCCGGACGCTGAGCCGGTTTATGATGACGATGACGATGTTAACCCAGATACCTCTCCGTTATATTGCGCCATTCGGGAAAATCAGCCTACTATAGCTCAACTATTAATTGCCGAAGGGGCATGCCTCACATTTTCCCCATTATTTTTCTCTCCCTTGGATGATTCAGACGATTCATTGTGCGAAGATGGTCTGAAGTCGGCTATACATGTCGCCTCCTACTACGGTTCAATATCCATTGTTAGAGATCTGGTTAGACTTAATCTCATGGACATCAATACCCCTGATCGCGAAGGCCTTATGTGTCTACACTACGCAATCATGGGCCACCAAAGTTCCGCAGTGGTCAACGAACTGATCCGACTTGGCGCTGATGTTAACTCAGATTCCGATAATTGTCCGCTCCTGTGGCTAGCTATTCAAACAGACTGTTTCATGATTGCAGACATTTTGATTAATGCTGGATCACGCATCGATGTTCTCTCGCCTTTCACTAAATTAGGACCACTCCACTTGTGTATTCATGAGAGGTCCCGGTTCTCCAACAAACAGAGCGGTTATACCGAACAATACAGTTTGCTAGAGAAAATAATTGGCCTTGGGGCTGATATAAATGGGTTTGACACGCTGGATCAAGAGTTACACCGCTAGGAGAAGCATGTGTCAACGGGACTGTTGAGGGAATGTCCATTTTGCTCCGACATAGCGCTGAAGTGGATCTAGATGTCGGCCTGGGGAGAACCGCATTAAGTTTCATTCTGATCTTGCCACGGGTACGCGATACAAGAGTTAAGGAAAAGTTGAAGGAAAAGATATCCTTATTGATGAGGTATTCCTCCCGACTGGACTTCAATTCGTCCAACGCGTACTACGAGTCGCCTCTTGTGGATGAAATGAGACGGTCCATAGAGTCTGGAGATTTCGAATTCCTTGAATTCATTCTCAGCATAGCAACGGAGCAGAACCTTTCCGCCGATCATCTCGAATTAGTCTTGGAGCTTGCCTGTGAGGAGAAATCCTTTGAATGCGTCAAATTACTCTTGGAATATGGAGCAAGTTCAGAGGAGTTTCCTGAATTGATGGATGACTGGGTTTCTGCCACACTCGACGATCGACACGGACAGACTGGGTTTTTCCATAATCATGACACAGAATTTGAATCTCTACTAACTATGTGGATAAATTTCAACCCGGGGTTAAATGATAAAGGTGTGTATTTCATGACGGCTTTGCGATATCGAGATAAGAAAGCAGTGGACTTTTTCTTGAGTCGTGGCATAGCTAGGCGGGATCAAGAATGCCATGACCCAATCGAATGGCTCCAAGAGGCCGCATGTTGGAGTCATCTCGGAGTCCTTCGTAGGCTGCTCCAAGGTTCGCCAAATATCAACGGTTTCGATGGCGAAAATGATCTTCCTCTGTCACGAGCTGTGAAAGCCGGCCACCGGGAGGCAGTTCTGTTACTGATGGAACACGGGGCAGATGCGTATAAAAGCAAGGATACAGGGAATGGTCAAAAAATGGGAGCAATCTTGAAACCTATACAGCATGCAATACGGCGGGGGGATGTCGGGATACTCGCTGCTATTCTAGATAAGCATGAGGCGCCACTTTCGAAGGAGGAAGCTTGGATTCCCGCCGTACTATCATCTGCTCCCGATATCGCCGTGACTCTCGCCCTTCATCCTTCTTTATTTATGTGAGGCGAGATATTTGACAGTTCTCTGTATTCTCGTCGCCTAGTTGAGTCTTATCACCTATATAATACCTGATTATGATAACTAAACCAAGAAAATGTATTGATTAATTAGATCTTGTGAAGTGGTTGAACTACTGCGAACACCAGAATCGGCCATCGTAGGACTCTACGACATTACTAGATATAGACTTTTAAAAAAAAATCTCTTCTCACTCCCATATTGTCGACTGCTTAGGGCTAGGGTTAGGACTAGGACCAGGGTTAGGGTTAGGCCTAGGAACTAACTCTAGAGCCTGTAATAAGCCCAAGGGGATACTCCGCTGTGATTCTTTTAGTTATGTCCTTAAAGAAAACTGTATGATGTACACTAGGACCCTCCTAAGGGCCTGTATCACCCGGCCGTGGCCAATCTAGCGGGATCGTTGCATCAATTTGCCTTACACCTAAGAAGTGGTGATGTTTAAACACGTTTGAGATTTTCCTTGGAGAGTTCTCAAACCAACTGCTTATGGGGCCGAGAGCCAGGGCCTTGCTCGGTTGGGCGGTGATGAGAAACTGTTTTCCTACCTGATAGCCATCCACGACGACGGGAAACGGTAACTTGAAATGGATATTTAGAGGTAACTCGGAACTCAATTTAAGAACTCTATAAATCGTGTGCCTGTGAGTGGTTGAAAAGGGTATCTCAACAGATCAACGGGTGTGATTGTAGATATATCCCTAGAACCTATCACTGTCAAAATCATTTGTTCTTGCCCTTATAGCTCTTTTACTAGCACTGGCTTCCGAAGGCACGGGTCAGCGTCACAAGCTAGTGCTGGCGATGGAAATATGTGTGATACTTTGTTGACCATATATTAGGGTATTCAATGAGGAAGTGATGTTGTTTCTCTTAGACGAAAAGCTCAAACCGCTTTTTGTATGATTATACTTATGTACTCACGACTACTCTACATAGACTAGGTTACCAGGTAGTATCATATTTACGAACTTAACATTTAAGCACAAATATTTTCAAAACTCAGATCGATTGTCTCAAAGGAGCCTCTAGTACTAAGTAGGGTCTTGTCCAATGAGGAGATACTTGGTGACTTGTTTAATAAGTAAAATATCGAGGAGACAGCAGAGTGTCACTTATTAGTACAGTGCGTATTACAGTACGAATGAGTATTAGGTAGGTACGACCATAGCACTAGAGCTATGTACTTAGTCGACACTGACAATAGACAAATTAAGAGGGAAACGACGTTGCTTTCTTTAAAATAAAAATTAAATCACAGTTACTGTGTAGGTACCCCACACATTGCCTTACGCACTTTCCTCGTACACATTAGGTATGTAAATCTGTGGGTGAGGGGCACTGTCTAGCGCACTGTCTAGCGCACACTCTTGGTCCATTTGATTCAAGCACAACATAGATTTTCTACGGTCTCTTCCTTTAAATTTAACACGAACCCAATCAATACTGGTAAAGAAACAACTTAAGGTTCTTCTCACAGACGCCCTACCTTAAGCCTTCGCCATGGCTGTCTTAACCAGCCTACCCGTTGAACTCCTACATATGATAGCAAGCGAAGTCATTCGCAAACCCGACAGACGAGACAGACGAGACAGACGGCATTTCGCATCTCTTGCCCTCGTTAATCGACAACTATATGCTATTGTTAACCCGATATTGTACAAGCAATCCACGACTCGTCGAATAATCCGTTTTGCTCTGGATACGGATAGAGTTGGCACCCTACAAGCAGCCGTAGACTTCAAGGTGATTACGCCTGACAACATCTCTTTTCTTAGAGTTTGCAGTCATGGTGCGACAAATGTTGCCGCTTGGATGCTAGACAAGAATCCACAGATCATTGGTGCGAATAATAAACGTTGCAAACATGGCTACGATGTAGTGGCCGCCAGCAAAGCGCCTCTAATGGAGGCCATCAAAGGGCACCACGAAGACCTTGCCATACTCCTACTTTCACGAGGCGCATGCCCTCGCATTTTAACAAGAAGGGATTATCTTCATGGGTTTCGTGGATGGCCAGAAAACTTATGTTGTCACACAGCCATTTCTTTTGCTGCTGCATACGGGTATGTAACATTTAGAGTCCCTTTTTTCTCTCTGGGTATCACTTATATATGTCCTGTTTTGGGAGTAATCACCCCCGAGACATGCAAAAAAGAAGCCAATACCATCACAAAGAATTAGTTACTGACTCCTCTTGTTAATAGTTTGACACGGCTGGTGGAATATCTCGTCCAGAAGCGCATTTTTTCTATCAATGAAAGAGACGAGAATGGATTAACCCCTTTGCGTGCGGCAATCGAAGAAGCAAGTTTCGACACAGCCGGAAAGCTGATCGACCTTGGAGCTGACGTCGAGGTTGAGGACAACCGTTATCAGGGAGGAATACTAGTGCCTGTGCTCCAACACCGTCGATTCAGCCTTGCCTGGAAAATGTTGGATGCTGGCGCCAAAGCTGCGCCAAATAATGTCCACCATGGAACACAGCTTCCCATTACTGCTGCCGCGGAGAATTTCGATTGCTGCGGATCTAATTATGAAAGGGCATTTAGAATGGGAACGATCCAACCAAAACAACGGTTTGACAAACTTAACCCTCCTCCACAATTCCCGTTACTTTCCAGGCTTGTGGAAGCAGGCGCGGACATCAATGCTATTGACGGCTACGGAAACACTGCGCTTAGCAATGCTGCAGCACCTGGATTACCTGAACTGATTTCGCATATAATTTCCCTGGGTGCTGACGTGAACCGTCGAGACGGATATGGGAGAAAGCCAATTGTCTTGCTGGTGTGTCGTCACTGGACTGCTGGCTATGACTTGCGACCGGACACCCGGTTCTGGAAATCGGTGGAGGTTCTCCTCAGAGCTGGCGCAGAGTTCGATGTGGATGAAATCTCTCTGACCAAAGAACAAGAGAGCAAATTTACGGGTTGCTCTCGTGCTCAACTGAGGACATTGGTGGAGGGTGTGAAACGTGAGGCTTCAGAAATGTGACTTTCTACGAGCTGCGGTCTCACTTTGAAAGCATTCGACAACGCATCGGTGGGAGTTAACCGGTACATCACGACATGGACTGAGCATCGCTAGGGGGATATCTAGAGATTGAGCTCAATCTGGGCTTATTAAGGAGATGAGTTGACTGACGATTTGATTTTACGGAGGGATGGATGACGGAATGACATCGATGAAATGCTTAGGTGGCAGCATGCGGGCTTCGTGTAGAGAGGCGCGACGTGTGATACTCTGAATACCTTACATAGGTGCTAAATGGGAATAACACAGATAGAAACCATTAAAAGTCTCAGCCTTGATGGTGAATTGAGCATTGATCGTGACATTCTAATGATGGTTGTTGAACTTGAATGAAGTGGGTGGGTTGGAAGTATGGGGGTGGCTCATATTGTGGCTGTGGCTGTGCATGATAACTTATCTGAGCCACAGGTGATACTTAGGATACTTAGTGCAATGTGACGCGTCAGGAGGTGACGCCACATCTCATCTCAGGAGCACTTTCGGATACCATTCACTTTCCGAAACCTTTCCATTACCTTCAATCCCGACTCACAGTCTATAATTAAGAGAGCGACATCGCAGCGAGTGATTTGGGCACACCGACTACGAATGGCCTCTTTTTTGGCTCGGGAATAAATACGCGACAATGGGTATGAGAAATAATTATTCGGGTGGAAGGGTAGAAGAGGCTCGACTCCGGCTAACTTGGTTACTCTACCAGGTACTGCGTCCCCGAGACAATCGCATGACTCGCTATCCTCCGTCTCCACCACGAGTCTGGTATTCGAACGGCTGAGCGAACGAGAGAAGCTCAATGGCGAGCTTGCTGATTTAGAAGACGAAGATCCGCTACGGCATGACCGCGACTCCGAAGATGAAGAAGGATCTTTCCTCCCGCTACCGCCGAAGAGGGTTGTCGGAGTCGATAAGAACTTCAAGAGGTTTATGTTGGTACTAGTGGGCATATTTCTATCAGCCTGGGTGGTCGGCTTATTTACGTACTTATCCACGAAATCCTACCAGCATTCTTCGCAGAAGGAACATGATCCGACGGCCACGGCATCCCGCGGATCCGGGAAGAAGGTCACCTTGGACCAAGTAATGGAGGGGTACTGGCGACCCCAGAGCCATAGCATAAGTTGGATTGCCGGTGCGAATGGGGAAGACGGTTTGCTGCTGGAAAAAGGTGCTGCTGGAAAGGACTACCTCGTCGTCGAAGACGTTCGGAGCCAGAACGATGATCATATAGCCAATGGAGGAAAGATTGCATCCGCGCAGACTCTCATGAAGGAACGATTATTCGACGCTGGCGGCCGAAAATTGTACCCGGATCGGGTTTGGCCTAGTCCTGATCTGAAGAAGGTTCTTATCGCCACCGACACCAGAGATGTTTGGAGACATTCGTTCACCGGTGTATACTGGATCTTCGATGTGGATACCCAAAAGGCCGAGCCCTTAAACCCCAAGGATCCTGGACTACGGGTACAACTGGCGCAGTGGAGCCCCAAGAGCGATGCCGTCACTTTTACGAGTGCTAACAACTTGTACGTGCGTAAACTGGGAGGGGATAGTGTTGTACAGATTACTAAGGACGGAGGACCGGAGTATTTCTACGGCATCCCGGACTGGGTGTATGAAGAAGAGGTCTTTGGTGATAATAGCGCGACGTGGTGGTCTGAGAGCGGCGAATTCGTGGCTTTCCTGAGGACGAACGAGACCCTTGTGCCCGAGTACCCGGTTCAGTTCTTCATTGACAGGCCAAGCGGCAAGACCCCTTCGCCCGGTAAGGAGAGCTACCCAGAGGTACAACAGCTCAAATACCCGAAGTCAGGCGCTCCAAACCCATTTGTTGATCTGCTCTTCTACGATATGGCTCGAGGCGATGTGTTCTCTGTCGAGATCGAGGGAGGCTTTGCGCCTGATGATCTTTTGATCACTGATATCACGTGGGCTGGTAGCAAGGTGCTTGTTAAGGAGACAAACCGCGTCAGCGACATAATGCGTGTCATCCTAGTCGATGTCACTGCTCGCACGGGCAAGACCGTTAGGACGGTCGACGTTGGGAAGATTGACGGGGGATGGTTCGAGATCTCACATGACACAACTTACATCCCTGCCGATCCTGCAAACGGCAGACCTGAAGATGGATATCTCGACACCGTTATCCACGATAATGGGGATCACATGGCTTATTTCAGTCCTCTAGACACTGATACACCCGTCATGTTGACTTCAGGCAAATGGGAAGTCGTCTCAGCTCCTTCTGCCGTCGATTTGAAGAACAACGTCGCCTACTTCGTCGCTACAAAGGAATCTTCCATTCAACGACATGTCTATAGTGTCAAGTTCGATGGATCCCACTTGAAAGAGCTAACTGATATTAGCAAGGAAGCCTACTATGATGTTTCGTTCTCTACTAAGGCCGGATATGCTCTCCTCACCAACAGGGGACCTAATGTACCTACACAAAAGGTCATAAGTACCCCGAGCAACCCCGAGGTGTACGAACATATCATCGAAGAGAACAAGGACCTGGCAGACAAGGCGAAGAAGCACGAACTCCCTATTTTGGACTACGGCACAATCACAGTAGACGACGTCGAGCTGAACTACGTTGAGCGCAGACCGCCACACTTCGATCCGAAGAAGAAATACCCCGTGCTCTTCCACCAGTATTCTGGACCCGGTTCGCAATCGGTAGACAAGCAGTTCAACGTAAACTTCCAGACGTACGTCGCCTCTAATCTAGGTTACATAGTGATCACCGTCGACGGACGCGGTACCGGGTTCATTGGCCGCAAGGCGCGCGTCGTTGTGCGCAAGAATCTCGGACAATATGAGGCGCACGACCAAATTGCTGCGGCAAAAATCTGGGCTGCGAAATCCTACGTTGATGAGACACGTATTGCTATTTGGGGCTGGTCGTACGGTGGATTCCAAACACTCAAGACGCTAGAGCAAGACGCAGGACAGACATTTCGGTACGGGATGGCCGTCGCGCCGGTCACGGATTGGCGGTTCTACGATAGCATCTACACGGAGCGATACATGCTCACACCGCAGTTGAACGCCGATGGATACGATAAGACTGCTGTGAGCAATGCCACTGCCTTAGGGCAAAATGTTAGGTTTTTGGTTATGCACGGCGTGGCGGATGATAATGTGCACATGCAGAACACGCTCACGCTGCTGGATAAGCTGGATATGGCGAACGTGGAGAATTATGATTTACATATGTTCCCCGATTCGAACCACGGAATTTACTTCCATAACGCGAATCGGATTGTTTATGATAGTAGGTTCTCCCTTTTCTACCATCCCATCTGATCTTCTAAGATGTGGAAGTGGATATGCTTACTAACATGATTGCTCAGAACTGACTAATTGGCTTGTCAACGCTTTTAACGGTGAGTGGCTTAAAGTCACGGACGCGAAGCCCACACCAAATAAGGCGAAGAGAGATATAGAGATAGTCAGGAGAGCGGGAGCCGAGACCGGCGACTTGGTTTCGACGCACGTGGCCCGGGATAGTTCATCATAGAATGTCAAAAGACTGCATGGCCGAGGCGTACAGGGGTTGCTTTGTTGTCACTTGTAGCACTGTCTAACTATGATATCATGTGTCTTATTTCATTGAAGTACATAGTCTCGATGTATGAATCAACCATATTTTCAAAGTGCTTGCGAAACTAGGCGTAGATTGAAATCAGTCGGGGATGGCCTTGATAACTCTTCATGTAATGGTCTCTCAGTCAAGTCCCGATCTTAGGCACTCGTGCCCCCACAAGCCAATTCTGAGCTGTTCAAATCTACCTATTCACTGTAATAGCGCTGTTGACTTGAGAAATTGATTGATGACTCCTAAGCCCAGTCTGCGATTTGCGATCGTCAGGCAAAGAATGCCGCTACGCTTAGCGACCTTGGAGTTCGCAGTGATCGATTGGGCGCCAGATACGCGATATTTTCGATTCACGAGGACGCCCATAACTCGCACTACATGAAGTGTTCTGGCTGATGCCTCTCGACACATCTACAAAGCTCGTTGGAGTCTATATGTTTGCAACGGACGTGATAATCTGCAAAGTTGCTGTGCCTGTTCCTTCCGGCCAAGAGCCGGTGCAGTAGGTGACCCTGACATCGGAGGACTTTCTCACAGGTTTAAAGGGCTAAAATGACAGGCTTGTTACTTTTGCATTCTGAATTGTTGAATAGGTAAGTATGGATGTCAAGTATTTTCATTTCTTAAGCTAGGAATAAATGATATGGATGATTCCGCGCTTTGTATTGACTGGCTCTACCATACATGTTGACTCCAACCCTAACCCTAACCCTGGGTAACTTACATAATTAAAAAGCCAGGCTGACATAAGCTGAAATTACCTACCTAACACAACAAACGAAACATATTTGGTAGGTATGTATGAGGAGAGAAAATTGCTATAAGAAGCGCGAAGCAATTGGGAATTCATTTAAATAGGTAACTTTAATTTACGAGGTCAAAAATGTACAAATTCCATGAACATTGGAAAATGCGCCAATTTGCTGGTGTCAATTTCCTGACCTTCTGGGTGATCTAGGGGATAGCTTTCACTGAGATGTAAAATGTTCTTTCAACCCTATTCTATTCTTTTACATTCCATTATGTTTCTTATTATGTTAACTATGTCCATGTCATGAATAAATTCAAATTAAGTGCCACCCAGATCAATGGTAAAGTTGCGGGGCCACCTGTGTAGCGGGATCGATTTTCTCGACAATAGCGGCGGTGCCGTACGCAGAGCACTGCGCAAAACTTCCCATATCGCCTGATTCAAAGCGGAGGGCTATGATGGCGTTTCCGCCTCGCGCTTTTGTCTCAGCTACGACTCGGCTGATGGCATCGTTTCGTGCTGAATAGAGCTGGTCTTGTCATTAATAAACGAGAAACCCAGGGTTAGGCGATGCATATTATACCATGTTAGTAAACCATTGTAGCTCGCCACCTGCGATGCTCTTAATCACCATTCCCATACTAGCAGCCCAGTTGCGAGAGCGGACTGTTAGTCCGTACACGGCACCGAGAACCTTGACGACTCGATATCCGGGTACGTCGAACATGGTGGTAGTGATGACTCCTTCGGTCTCTGTGAAACAGTGAAGATCCGATAGCTGTGCCGGAATGTTGGCCGGTGGGTTAGCGGGCGACGACATCTTTACTAAGCGTATCTAAGTAATATCGCGTGTTTTCGACTGCAATTTTCGGTTGCCTGTATTTCCAAATCAAAACTTCAGCTTCATTAGATTATTGAACTCTTATATGTCCTTTTTACTGTCATCAATCGGGTCATCCTTCTCTTCGTTGGAAAAACGCCTGGGAGGTTTCTAGCATGCGATTGGCTGGTTGTGTCCCGAACTTGCCTAAAACGGACGGTGTATGTGCGCCGTATTTCGCATTTAGTTTCAGTGCTACGGTACCCCCGCCTCAAGTCCTATTGGGGGCAGTGTAATACTACCTAACTGTTTTTCTAGGACTGCTATTAGCGGTTGTTTTAGTTGAACTTACAAGCAATTTTGAGGTGATTGGCTACGTCGTGATTCATCGTGTATTCGTCGTAGTAGTTACAGAAATGCTACGAACTTTAAATCTCTCATATAGTAGGACATTAAGCACGCAACATGTTAGACATAAAAAATGCTCACGAAGCTTGCGGCCAAAAGTCTTGCACATGGAACAGACGCTGATTGGTCTGTGCTCTCTTACGTAAATAAACGCGGGACACTGTATTCATTTTCAAGGTTAAGCCTTCTAACGCTTTACTCACTATAATCTAGTGGATAAAGCTGCTGGAATCCAGTGGGTATTCAGTTAGTTTAGGTGATTAAGCCGTTGAAAGTTGAACCTTAGAAACAAGTAGCTTCACAGTGTACCGCTTCTAAGGTTCAGCTTAGTCACCACAATGATATTATATAAGCTACAATTAGGTCGGCGTGCTCTTGATTACTAAGTCTATTTTTCCAGATGATTTGAATTCGTCGCTTTTCTAAACTCGTGGTTCCTGCAAAAACTTAGGATATCATTTCAACATCACAAGCAACATTATACATTATAGACGATGTCCTTAATAGGAAAACAAATGTCTCTATTGGTAATATCGGTGCCTTAAACTAATCTCAGCTTTTGTTGTAACCTTTTGTAGGTGAGTCAAGGGTTGTGCTGACCTCATCGCAGCATAGCACTCCATTTGCGCTGGTCGCTACCCTGGCCCACCTAACCCAGGTTTCCGTGCATCTTCGCGGAGGTTTTCATGCGTAAGATGTAAGATTTTCTCCATCATTTTTACAACTTAGAAATCAGGAAAACACACATGATTCCAACTGGAAAGGATAAAGATGGAGAAGAGCAAAAACTTCATTGAGACAAACACCCTTCTACAGCCACAGCGGCGGCGCCCGGCGGTTTGGAAATGGGTTGCTGCAGCGGCATTGTTGGTTTCAATCCCGGTTTTCAGGGCTAGACTGCCCCTCCCGTCGCGTTGCTCTCATCACGATAATAACCCAACGCGACTCACCTATCCTGGTGAGCGAATCGCTTGGGAAAGATGCGGCAATCTAGGAGGACGCCCACTAGAGTGCAGTAACATCGATGTGCCCATGGACCAATTCAACGCCGACAACTCCGGCGACAAGACCTTCAACATCCCGCTGATTCGCTTACGCGGCGCCAATGCGACTCAGAATCTATTCCTCAATCCCGGCGGGCCGGGTGCTAGTGGAATTGAGTTTGTATACCGCAAAGGCGAGCAGCTAAGCAAAATCGTCGGCGAAAACTTCCATCTGTTGAGTTTCGATCCTAGGGGCATCAATAGCTCACAGCCGCTAGCTCAGTGCTATCCTGATGCTGAGACGCGCCGTGAGCGGTCGCGCGTGCGTAATACCAAGATCCTCGAGGATAGCATCGAGGCATATACGTGGTCGCACAATTTTGTTAGGGCGTGCGCCGATACCATGGGCGAACATGCGCTATATCTTAATACGCCTCAGACAGCTGCTGATATGAACAGCATTCTTGATGCCGTGGGGCAAGATAATATGGTGTATTGGGGCTTCAGCTACGGCTCAATTTTAGGCCAGACTTACGCGACGATGTTCCCTGAGCGTTCTGAGCGTGTCATAATTGACGGTGTCGCCAATCAATTTGACTGGTACGAAGGCCTTTTGGACACCGAGATGTTTTTTGATACCGAGAAGGTTTTAGAGGGCTTTTTGGATGAGTGCATTAAGGCTGGCGAGGTTTGCGCCTTGTCGTCACTGGCAGCGTCGAAAGACTCGCTAAAAGCTAGGCTATCCTCGCTAGCCCAGGACCTGAAGGACGCCCCGCTTAGCGTCTATATCAACAACACCGTCTACGGCATAGTTGATTACGAGACGATATGGTACAATGCCATCTTTCCAGCGCTCTATAAGCCAGCAAATTGGTATTCTCTAGCTGAACGATTAGCTCAAGTACTTAAGGGCAATGCGACAGAGGCTTTGCTCTCGTATGGTTTGAGTGAACCTTGGGGTATTGCCGGCGAGGCCACCGAATTCATCACCTTGAATGACGGTGCTTCCGGCGCATCATACTGGCCTCAGGACAGGGATTCAATACTTGATCTTCTTGTTCCGTACACGAATCAGAGCATTTTCGCTCCAACGGAATACGGAGGATACTATAACAAGCAGCAATGGCAAATTCCCAGAACCCATAAGTACGTCCCGCGCGTAGGCGTCAAGACTCTGCACCCAGTGCTTATTCTGTCGACGACTTACGATCCCGTATGCCCGCTGCAATCCGCCCGATCCGCAAATGCAGCTTTCAAAGATTCTAAGATTGTTGAAGTGAAAGGCTATGGACACTGCTCTGTTTCCATTCCTTCCACGTGCCTTGCCAAACATGTTAGGGCATTCTTGATTAACGGGACCTTGCCGGATAGCTACGCAGAATGCGAGGTAGATGGGAAGTACTTCATCAAGCCGGACGAAGGTGGCAAGGTGAAGGCGCAGAAGCACTTCGATGATCTGGAAGATCAAAAGATTCATAAAGCGCAGATCGAGCTGGCTCAAATTTGGGATTGGTAACGAGCTCAACTTGTACTACCCGCTTGCCATATTTTGTATTCATCTACCTACCCATTAATTGAAGACATAACCATCTTCTATATTCTGCCCCGATTAACCCCTCTTTGAGTTGCCTACCCGAGTAAGCATTTATTTGTAGTTCTACCTGTACACTTGCGATGCCCTTTTCTATGCCGTCAATTCATAAGTAACCTGTCTTTCCCTGAGTCTATACCCGCCACGCTAGAATTATATACCTTATTGAGATAGACTCAGGTGATGAGCACATATATATATTTTGTAGGTGTGGGGCGTATCTTCCAGCCACTTAACATTCCATCATATCTGCCCATAATTCGCGAGGCGGTCTCGGAAGTGAAGGTCTTTCGATACCCTTTACTTCCGCCAATAAATCAATACTCTTCCGAAAATAATCTCGGCCGATCCCATACTGATCAATCCGTCCTCCCGTCTCCAATAAATCATTTAGCGCATTTCCGGCCCAATCCTCCGCCGTCTCTCTCCTCTCTCTCCGTCTTTCAAGGAGATCCCGCAAATCCTCCCGATGCGCCCTCTCTAACCTCACCCGCGCTTGCTTATTCGGACTCCTTTTCTTCCACTGGTCTCTATTCAATCTGTACAACTCCCGTTCCTGCACTCCGACCTCCTCGTGCGGCGGTTCGACTTTGTATTCTTGCCCCGGAACTAGACCTTTGTTCTCGTCGAGGGCCAAGCGCGTGTTGATAAGTGAGACGAGGAAGTTGTCCAGTTTCTGGTACGGCTTGTCTATATTACCCCACCCGCTGGCTTTTACGCAGCCCTCGAGGTCGAGGACTAGGTTGAACGCCATAACAGGGTCTATCTCTGCCAATTCTCGCGCTTTTGGGAGGAGGAACACCATCATTTCGGCGAAGTCTTCGGATGTCTGTTTTCGTTAGATCGAGTTCAACTATTTGGTGCTGCGAGAAGTGACCTACCACGCCGCTAGTCGGGGTTGGGTTGGGCTCGTACATCTCCAGCATTTCGTTGAATTCCTTGTCTATTTCGCTCAGCGTGTCCTTGTACAGCTTCGCTGCCGTAGGATCGTTTTGAGCGGTTGCCTTCTTTGCTGGTTGAGAGACAACATCGTCGTCTGTTGTGCTGGGCAAATTGGATGGCGCGCCAATCATCGATGTGATTTTGGTCTGTTTCAGCGCATTTCCATGCTCCTCAAGGTTTGCCTGGCTAGGGGTTCGTTTGGCGCTCATCTTGGTGTTGATTTGCTGGCTTGGAAAGGTGGTTTTAGAGACTGAGATTTGAAATGTGAAATTTCTGATTTCAGTGGCTACTGGGAATCATGAATTTAACGCGTCTTTCTCTTGCTGTTTGGGTAGTGGAGGCGTTTAATTTGATCGCGATCTAGATCTATACTAATATTACTAATGACGAGCTATAATATTAAGTCCGTGCTTTCACGGGGATAGCACTAACATCTTAACTTCATTCAAGTTTCTAATGTTATCCATTTCAGAATGTAGGCCGTGAAGTGATTTGACAGAAAAATACAGCAATAAACCAAATGAATGCCTCTTGGTGAAACGTCAAAATACCTACCTAAGTTATGTCGTGTAGGGTAATCACGACATCACCGACCTGGTTCACATATTCGGGTTTTCCATTTAACCCACCTAGGTCCTAGGATACGGCCTAATACCCCGTCGCAACAGCTTTTGATGTGGACTAAGAAAGAGCCTCACCAACTATGAATCGCATATGCATCCATATATAACAAGCTTTGAAGCAATAACCTTCTGAAAAGATCCACTCGCCATAAACGCCTTAAACCATCACGTCTTAAGGCAATTCCCTTCAGTTTACGGATCCCGGACGAAGTCCCGCGTAGGCATGCGTCAAGCCTATCCATACCGCGAACCGTGAGTCTCGAAGCATCTTATAGCACCGTCAATAAAACTCGATTCTAGTTAGCATCCTTAAAGCCACCATATGTTGGTAGCACTGACGGTAAGCTGGTTATGTCAGTAATCAGTACTGGCTACCTTATTGTTCTACTGGGGGCAAATAAAGATTCTATGATGGTTTCTAGGTTACAACACGATCGTGTGGGGTGTTCTTAACATGGCTTTTGGGTGCAGGCGGGATCTGCAGTTACTTGATGCACTAAGTCTTCGAAAGCCGGTTAGGATGTATAGCTCGTCATAGAATCCGTAAAGGGACATCGCAGATTACAATAAATCAGGAACCCAGGAACTCTCTGTGGAATGATTGGATTTTTTTTTAAATTGGTGAATAGTAAATATAAGTACAGTTTTACTTCAAGAGGCATATGTGACAAAGGCTGCATGAAGGCTTGCTTAGAGTATGTAGGTGCCAGGGTCCTCAAATCGTTTTCTTCAGGGAGTTGGATGTTTGAAGCCTAAAGTACAAAATACATGCTCAGCGACCAACGCCTCCGCTGCATTCGAATGCGTTAGTTAGGTAAGAATCTAGGCACCTGACCAACGGCTTCCAATAATAAGTGGTGATAGCTTCTTTGCATGATAATACCGGTCTGACTTGTATGCGGCCGTACTGCACAATGCATCTTGACATCACATACCGGTGTGACAACATGGATGGGGAGAAGTGCGTTATATAATATAGCATGCCCTTGCCGCCATGTCTCAAACATTAGGAAAACTATCCAGACTCTTAAATCGAGACACTATAGTCATGGGATTGTCTTGGAACAGCACAAGGCGAACTACGCCACCGACTGTTGAAGCTACTGCCTGAAGCCAGTGTATTAGATACAACAAGATCAGGCGTTGAGAAGTAGCTGTAACACAGCGAGAGCTTGAGTGCTTTAG